>QNGE01005124.1:0-29467 GCA_008508345.1 Paragonimus westermani | reverse complement strand
TGGGGTCCTCGTGATCACTCAAACCGTTGGTTAGAGACGCTATCCGAGATGGCGGTGTGTCGCAGTCAATGGCGTACCTGTATCCATACCATTTCTAGTTCTTCCATTTAGTCTTCTTCAATCTTTTTTGTCCTTCGTAGTACTCTTTCCTTTTAGGATATTCCACGTCACTGTTGAGGTGAGCGGCGGCCCGAGCCACAGTACCTTTTGGTCAGGCTCATGGCTGTTTTGATGATGATGATGATGATGAACAGTAATACGGCAGGTGCCCTTCAGAGTATGTTCCTTTTGCCACTCTTCGCGCCAATTTGATCAGGTCATCCGTAGCAAGCAGTGCTCGGTTCGGCTCTCTCTTTCTCCTTTCCTGGACAGCCAAACTGAAGAAATCTCTTTCTACCTTACAACTTTAGAATATATTGAAACCGAGCTAAGCAACAACCATCAACAGCATAGTTTACACGAAAGGAGCGTGTGAGAGGTTAACGGGAATGGAGTCCAAGTAGTAATCACACCGTCGAGAGTTCGGACCCGCTTAACGCGACTACTCCGACCCTGATTTGGCAAGCCGACAGTGTCCAGCCCTGTGACCGAGAATGTCACATGACAGCGAACATATTGATGCAAAATGTGAAAAGCCACCACAAAGTATACAGACGGTTTTCTGAATGTGTGTTTCTCTCTCTCTCCCTCTCTCTCTTTCCAATAACTGCATGTCGTGTAGCAAAAAAAGCATTCTGAGTCTACTGCGGTATCAAGTCAGCTCTAAGTATATGCTGCCAACGATAAAAAGCTTTCGTTTAACTGAACCGTCAGGCGTCATACCACGAGACATATCTGAACACATGGAAGAACTTCAGGCACTGCTGGCCGTTAAAACTAGAACTCGAGGAGTCAAAGCAGCGTAGGAGTGGACCTGCAATCGTATGCTCTAACCATTAAAATAATTGACAGGATAAGCGTACGCTGTTCTCAACCTGATTAACTTTGAAACAACTTCCCCGTAAACGAATCAGCAGATTGCAGTGTAACAGGCATCAACTTAGATTGTACATAGGATAGCTACGTTGCACCTTGCTAAGATTTCCTTGGTTGGAATCCAATCTGCTAACCTGTCGCCTTGTAGGCAGCTGAATCAGTTGCCAAAACACCAAATGATGAACGGATCGGCGAGATATCGGAGAAGATTGTAACACACGATAATCAATCGCTTGGGAACTACAAGGTCAATTTGCACGAAGACCGGAACACAAGAGAGAAAGCAAGTCCCCGCAAAGCGACCAGTTAATTATGGGGAAAATGTATGACCATAGAATAGTTACCTGGATGTTCACTCCGAAGATAGAGAACTCAGTATAAGCAGAACGCGGGTATACTCCTCGTTGATACAGATAGGTATGAATGGTTGATTCAATAAAATCACTCAGACAATCACAGACTATAACAGATGTTTACAATTTAGTACCGTGAGACAAACCAGTGTTTTTTGTGACAGGCTTTAATGTCATTGAGCTGAAAGGAAATATGAGTTATCGTTAGCTGGGTAGTTTGGCACAAAAAATTACGTCGACATTGTAAGTACAACCAGAAAGTTTCAACCCCAAGCTTGGGTTTTACAATAATGAAGAACCAGTTTGCCCTCTGCACTGAAGCAGTCGTACAGCGGGCCAATCGTTGTATCCATCGAAGGAGCAAAGCATTGATTCACGTAGACGAAAAACGACTCGTTCGGTGCACATGCAATATAGTCACGGAAAAACTTGACAACCCAACCGATTGTCTGTTTACGACTAACGGACCACGTCTTCTTCTTCATAAGAGGAGCGTTCCCTGTGGCTTTCAAGAGTAGGGTGACTTTGTCACTTGTCGAACTAGCAGCAGATGATTTTGAATCCGGGGACACAATAACGGGACTTGAACGAGCTTCCTCCATGACAGTCAGCCAGAAAAGAGCACTGATAGTAGCAGCTTGTAACCTCTGGAATTCAGAGGTTGCTTTGAAGCTATAAACCGGAACACATTTTGCTATCATAAAATGCTACGAATGTATAGGTGAAACCCAAAAGCGAATTCAGCACCCTCTAATTAACACAGTAATAGTGGATAAAAAAACCGATGGTGCACAGCAAATAAACGGAATCAAACAACTAGGCAGGAACGTACTAATTTCTGGATAACACAGAAAACAGCATGGTGTCATCACCACAACGATCCTCTACCATCAACCCATGCTTCACTAGGATCAGTTGTGGAGATTATTGAAAGCAAAGGAACTATGTGAACGAAGAAAGTCCCAGTGTATATATACATATACACATATAAAGTGGTTGAAAAACAGGCACACACTGAGTAGCGAACTGTGATTTCTCAAATCCACACCACGACCCGTTACCAAACAAATAAATGTGTCGGAGTGAGATTGTTCTGTTGCTCACCATGTCGACCTATCGGCCTGTCTGCTTGTTTCGTCTGTGTCAAAGATGCTGATGTAGTGGCTGTCTATATCGATGTTTCGACCGAGCGAATTCTGCGAGTAGAGAGCGTCTAGTACAAGTTGTTCCCCTTTAACTTTTGCCAGAGTGACCACGTTTGCATGACCTCTGTTGATCTCGTGACCTGTGTCCGCGCAGTAGTGCCACAGTTGTGATCGAAAATCGGCTCGTCGCATTGCTAGTTTGTGTTCTCACACGTGTGTGCACAGCTGTTTGTCCGTCTATCCCAGATATTACTGGTCATACCCAAATTGTTCTTGGTTCTACATGATCCTTAGCGTTCAAAAAAGATGAACAGTGTTGAGTTTGGCTTGTGTGATACTTGGATGCCCACTTGTTGGAGCATCCTTTGTGCTGCTTCAGATGTATCGTGAATACATGGCACTGTCTTTCCGGTTTTGGGTTCTGCACGTTCAGTTCTTATGGAACCTCTGATAGATGCCGTTGGAAATGAATAGCTTGTTTTTAGTGTCTTCTGAGTTTATTTGAGCTATAGGGTATGTCTTTACATCGAAATAATGTTCGCCCGGAGCTTTTAAGTTGACAGGCTGGATGATTGCCATCGAACCTGTGAATGGCACCAGTTGTGGGCGGTTTACCATAGACGGTAGTTTCAAACTTGCCATTGGATCTTCTTATGACGAGAAACGCCAGGCATGAATTTTCATCGCGCGTAAAGGTTATTCCACTTCTTAAGTTACTGAGACAACTGTGAAACTGGTCAAGCTAAGTCCGAAATGAAACAAATGTTTCATCCACATATCGAAGCCACACTCTGCGCTTCAATGTCTGAAATGCTTCAGACTCAAAGTGCTTCGTTACAGCGTGTGAAAATAATTCCGATATAGGTAAGTCCATTGATGTGTCTCTCTTCTGCAAGTAGACTCGGCCTTCAGATCATAGGTAAGTCACTATGCATAGCCCTACTGTCTGAATAAATTTGTTTGGAGAAAAATTCGTCCTATTGCGGAGGTTGTTGCTCTTACTTATCGGCCGCTTCAAACTTTCCATGGCGAATTTTTTCGTTACGTTAGTGAAAAGCGGTGTAGCATTGAAAGAAACCAGTGCATTTTCTTCTAACTCTAGGCCCTTAACCTGTCTCAGGAAATCTGCTAAAGTGTTTGTGTCATGATTGTCGTGAAGTAAACATGACCCGAGAATAGGAAGAGAAACTTCGCCAATTAGTAGTTCGAGGCTGTGCTGAATGCAACGATTGGTCTCAGTGGTATTTGATCCTTGTAGACCTTTGGTAGTCCGTATAATCGAGTCACTGGCCCCTCAATAGGTCTAAGGTGTTCAGCTCGTTTGTTTTGTGAGTGATTTCTTCTTGAAAAGACCGTTTACCTTGTTCTGTCTGTTCAACATGGCTACGGCGTTGTCTTCCACTGTAGGTAAGATAACGATGTGGTCGTTCGTCCCAAGTCAGCGTCTTATTATGATACTTGGTGGTTTCCAGTTGGTCTGCTGATGACACATCTTTGTCCTTAAAGATTACCGCATTTGCCTGTCAAGACCATTGCGTTTTACTCCTGATATAAAATATGTAATGAATTCTGTTGTAGATGCGTCGCATAAATTGCCTTTCCATCGAGCGTCAATTGGTGGTCTGACAGGTTTTGTATAGATTCGGTGCTTTGTTCCCTGGGCAGATTAAGATGCTGGCATTTTTGGTTTGGCTGATCCTTTGTTTTAGTTCGGTCTAGATTCTTCGGTGTTGTTGGTCCATTCGGAATAAAAAAAATTCGGTAGCCGATTATTTGAATTTTTCGTACACGCTTCTGTACCGTGTCCGGTGGCAGTGTGTACCGTTACTAAATTTGCGGTGCATTTGTTTGTAGTAACTCTCAGTAAGCCACGAGTAAAACCAAGAGTTATCGGTTTCGCAACGCTTTGACCCTCTCAGACATCTTTTATCAAGCGATGTAAATCAGAAAATTTACATTGCACAAGCTTCAAATGAGGCAGCCATCAAATGACACGCGTTTGTGCAACTTCTAGTGTGTAGATAGGCTATCAACAGGACGTATGGGTTCGTGGTTCACATGAGGTCATCACGTGACGATACCAGGTGCGATTAAGGATGGGTAGTCATCGTGGTTGTGTGTGCATGGATTCGAGGTGGATTTCGGGGAGACTTGGAATTTAACTGGGTGATCTGGAGAAATATGATCCGGACGGGGGTCAGCAGCTTCAATCAACCGCTAGTGAAGGGCCGTCAAAAGAAGCTCGCAGTATGCAATGGAATTATCGGTGCCACAGGTCGTGGTGACACGACGATATGCCGTTGTGATATGTGTGGCCTCCGAATAGCAGGTCATCAACCTACTCAGCACACCGTCGGCTAGGAGAGAAAACGGGTAATTTGGGGCTAATTAGGTTATAGTAGTTATATCCTCGTTTTCTTGTTCATAATTACCAACGATTGCCGTCGTTTGGAACTCACACGCTCCTCTTCTCAGAAACCTGGATGTCTGCGGTCTTCTACCCTTGTTTTTCTTTAGCGAGTAGATGACATCCAACTGTGAAAAGTCAGGGCTTCAGCTAGATTCGAACCAGCGACAGAAACAGCATGCCCAAACACAACAAGTACGCTACCAACTGAGCTACGAAGCTGAACAAGGAGCTTGGAAATTTCACATCTGGACTCCGTAACCCCTACCCACACGTTCCACTGTCTCGTATGGAATCCATTAAATCATCCAAGGGATCAACTACCTTGTCAGGATTTCTCAAACAGTTCACGAGGGAACCCACAAACGCTACTGCTGGGCACAGAAAACTATGTTAGTGTTTTCTTCCAGTCCAACCCTACATTTTGTTCTCTTTTCATATCCTCCCTAGAGTGTATTAACATGTATTCCTATACTGGAATACTTCATGCGTTCTATTTCCAATATTTTCTTTCCCACCGTAGATCTTCCTAGTGGAGTCTCTCTGTTTATTTCTCGTGAGATAAGGATTCCACCTTCGAGCTAGGCTATCAATTAGCTAACCAACATTGGATGGCTGGTATAAAAAGGCCTTACACACCTCCCGACCTCGTACGCTCGGGTTAACATCGGATACGTGTCTTGTAAGTGGAGCCACAAGTGATACAGTGCGAACCATTTGTAGAATCTGCTCTGCTTTTTACTTCAAAGGTCAGCTGGACACCACGGGAACTTAACACCTCAAGGTCAAACATCAAACTGATGACGACCGCAAACAGTTCGGTAATGTTTCTACCATAGAGAATACACGGACATGAGTAAATACATAAGAGAAGATATATGGAATCAATATTAAATTTTACATACGTTCGAAGTGGTAGGTCCCGAAAGAGTTTTCGACCGTCAGTGGTCGAGCATAAACACAAAATGTCCAAATTCAAGGTTGCATAAAAAGACCATCTTATGAGCATAATTTTGTCATCAAACATACTACTCGCAATAGAGGGAGTAGGCGGCGAGTAAGAAGGAATTCCAAACGGATGTTACGCCACTTGCGGTGATGGTTGGGCGCAGGTAACTTTTGGCTTCGGTCACTGTGATGGGCTAGTCCGAACCGAATGCCGCCAACCGTGTGCTCTACACGCGCGTAGAATGTTTGAGACAAGATGGATGACAGACATACCGTGAACCTTTCCTACGTGGTGTCACTATTGTCCACCCAGTAAACCAGGCCAAACGGCTGACAATTCCGAGCCATCGGATCGATACACCGTCTGTGATGTGTTAGCGATCAGCAAGGCTTCTAGAGTCAACGTTCTCTGTGGTTACGGAAACCACTTGTTAGCACAGTCGGATAGTCGAAGTCAACTTGATGTTGGTTGGGATTGCGTGTGCTGCAATGGCTGTTCTTATTTTCAGAGTTGCTGAGCTTCAATGGGAGGCTTCTTAATACAGCCCACATGTTTTCTGGTACGTTTGTCCGATGTAAACCGCGGAACCTCGAGGTTAATGCTGTTCCTGGATATGGAGCAAACAAGAGTGACTTGCCCAGAATGAAGTTAATATTTCGGAGTAGAATTGCCGTTGAAGTTTTTGATTTGCTCAAAGTGGAGCGCTATTTCTTCACCGGAATCATGATGTACGGACCATCTAAAATGTCGTCATCTGCTTCGCGCCTATAATATGCTTTGTTCAGGATGACTGCTTGATTTTCACCGTCCGTTTCTATGACAATTATTGGCTGATCAGACCGCAATGTTTTGAGCGCATCTCGTTCCTTGATACTCAGGTAACTTGGTTTGGATTCACGCCGATTTGTGTCCGATCTCTGTTCGCTTCATCCATTGGTAACGTCTGCAATTGCTCCTCCACTGTCGGAATCACTTCCAGTGTTTTAGGGGAGTAGGACAGAAGTTGAAATTCAACTCCTTGTTCAAGAATTTACTTTCAGCATCTGACAATATGCGATCCGACAGGTTTATTATGGGTTGGACAATGGTATCTCGTGTATCCAATGTTTAACCAATGAACGAAGGCTGTCAAACTTTCTATGTTTCCTTTGTTTTACTATTTCGTTCTGATGAGCAGCTCATTGTCTCACAACATCTCGAATCACCAAGTGTGTCGGACGATAGCAAGGATTTCAAATGACTGTCTAATTGCCGGATGTTTCTTTGAATCTGTAGTAGTCGGACACTTATGGATTCGCTGACGAAGAAATGCACGTTCAGCAACTCAGGCGATACGCCTATATCTCTCAGAACCGTCCGGCGGCCTGACTCGAAATTTCAGTGGTATGAGTTCTGATGGAATACACCGGAGGTCAAACACAGGAAGGCTGGACCAATGGACCTCAAGCTTGCACAGGTATACCAGACTAACAATCAGTGATTCCGAACCGTGATATGAATATATATGTATATGTATATAATAGTATACACATGTATAATGTTTGAGGACGGATTCTAGCGTGTACTTGAGAGGTCACAATAAATACCCATCATTTGGTGTTCGCCTTTTACACTTAATTATATATACATCTATATATAAAGACCATACGGAGCTGCAAACATCTCACATATTGTTAAAAATGAATGAACGCACAATCACCATCATCTCAACAGTCTCGAGCCTGACCGGAAGGTACTGTGGCTCCAGGAGCCACTCACCTCAACAGTGACGTGGAATAAACTAGATTAAGAAAAGGTTACAAAAATAGTACGGAACCAATAAAAGACCAGGTGGAAAAACTAGAAATGGTAAGAATGCACGTACGCCCCTGACTGCTGCACATCACCATCTCGGAGAGTGGCTCTAGCAAGCGTGTTTAATCAACGGAACAGTTAGGGTCATCATACTTTATGATTAAGTTGTTGTCTGGCTACCACGTAGTTTTACCCAACAGAAACATTACGTACCTTTCCTGTTAGCAACAACCGGACTTCCTTTCGAAGTCGCATAAGACGCAGGTTGGCAACTCATGCCTTCATTATCTGTGCTGATATCCCATCAGCAATATTGCAACCTGATGGGATAGTGTTGGCCGAATATATGAAACGGAACACGGTCTTAAGTGGACTGCCTACAATGAAGAACGTGGGAGTGGAAACGCTCCAGTCTTATAGCAGCACTTTGTGTTCTAAGGGTGTAAGGCGCACTCCACACATGCATGTTGACAGTGGAGGGGTTAAACATGACAGTGCAATTCACATATTCTGTATAGATCGGCACAGTCTCAGAAAGGAATTTAATATCGAACTCAGTAGATTCCTGAGAGGGAACTTCCAGAATGTTGTCCGTGACGAAAGTGAATTGGAAAGGAGTGAGTAGACACCCCCAGAGAGCACCATTAGAAGTTATGAACAGCCGAGACAGCTATCCGTCAACTCCTTGCGGAGTGAGCATACACTAACATATTTGCGATCCACTTACTTTTCTGGAACTCACCTATGGGACAAACAGTCCCAGAGGACGCTGAAAGAAACTGGGTAGGGAGCAGGCTTTAGGTCTAAAGAATACGACCGTCGGCTGCCTGTACGAATACCGATGCTCGAAGACGCGTCGCAGGGTAAAAATGTGGTCAACGCACATTCGCGTGGGATTTCGTCTTCCCTGGGTTTAGTAATTCGGCGTAATGCGAGCCCAATGAATAAGTACTAGACTGCTCCCCCTGTGGTGATCAGGTAGTCTTCTCCACCGCCTCAGTCGATTCCAAACAGGAGAAAGAACACCAGATGAAGCATTTGAATCACCGGCTGGCATAGGGATGTCAGCGTTTAGTTTGCTTCGGAAGGTCGACGAGGGCGCTGTACCGCAAATCCAAGGTAACATTCGAACAGCTATCCGTTAGAGCGTAAGTTGACGTAATCAATGGAAAACCGGTTGGTTTCGTTGAGACTTTAATCTATCTAATGAGTATGACAATGCATAAACGACTATCCACTAGGATCAAACAGAGCACACGACAACATAGAAATACATCGGCGCTTCTCGTTGATGATTAAATCCAATGCAACCACAAAATTCCTAGCCAAGAAAAAAGAGAGAAGACAGAATTAATAAAAATAACTACATCTGCAACCCAACATTCGAACTAGAAGTTGAGGCAAAGTGTCATCGAGAGGACATTTTCGACAAGACACCCATTGCTTGCGTCACCAAGAGTACTTACATCACAGACAACCCAGCCAAACAACAACAGTCACGCCTCCAAAGCCGATTAGTCACCACTTCATTCAGTCTCCAGCTATCGACTGCGTGAATAGCTGGGCGCCACCAGACAAACCCGATCCATAGTGGGCTACCTCTGATAGGCCAAACATAACACTGTAGTAATGGTTCGTCTATAGTAGTGCATCACTGAGGTGATGGATGGCAAGCATCGATGTCAAGTTAGTCATATCCATGAGATCTTGTTAGGTAACATCAATCATGTGGGTTCTAAACGTTTGTGAAAAAAATCGGCACGCCCGTGGAATATATCGGTTCGCGGTATGGATGTATAACTACGGGAGGTTGTGTTCTGATAACAGATTTCTGTGCGCACAACGGGAGTGAATGTAGGCGAATTGCAATGGCCTCTGCAATGGCTAGTAAATGATTTTTGATATCCTTTGACTGTGTCCCATGAACCCGATAGGTCGGCTTAAACGGAACAGCCGGGCTGATCAGATGATGTGATTCGACTAAGGGCGCACGGCCCGCGGATGAACAAGCTTTAGTCGGTCCTCGGGTTAGCCAGACCGAAAGATGCTGCCGGATGCATTCAGGAAATCGCCTTGTTGTGCAGCCCACGCAGTTCGTTCTACGGTGCACTGGGGACATAAAACTGGCGTGGAAGTAGATCGGACACGCAACTGAACTGCAGAAAACATTTCGCCGATTGTTACGTTAAGTCTCCCGGTTATGTTTTCAGCAGGGGATTGATCGGGTTAGACTGGTTTTGCAGTTTCGTTCACTTCATTTCTCGTCTTTTGGCCACGATCTGTTGGACGTAACCCTCGGATTTTCTTGCCTCGTTCAGTGACCACTGTTAATATTCTAGCGGAGATAGTCCGCTTGTGGTTCAAATCACTTTTCTACGCTCAGCCACGATCTGTCCACCCTGCACATTACGTCAAACGGCCGCAACATCGGAGAAGCGCGCTATGTGGTAGAATACTAGTTGGCATTCGTGGAGCGTGGCCTAAAGATTGAATAAAAACAACCTTTTTGACCGTCACCATCAAATAACCGAATACCTAACCCGTTATCGCTATCTGATGCGACCGACCAAGCGCATATATCGATGGTCAAATGCCCGAAGACGGTTCGCGTCTTTTAATCTGAATAGTTAAGTTTCGTGGCTATGAAGTAAAACAACCTTCATGATCACATTGAACATGCAACCGCTGAGCCTCAGAGAGATGCTTCTCTGTAGCCATAAATATCACAGATTGGGAAAGGTCGCGTTATCCTCGGGTTTGTGGGCTTCTGTTTCATACCCCATACCTCCATTGCCATTGATGCGACTTCCTAAGTACCTGAATCAGTCGATGACCTCCGTAAATTCGGTATGAAACATTAAATTTACGTAATCAGAGCAATCATGCGAGAGCACTCAGCAAACCACATTGCGAAATACTTAACAAAATGTGGAAATGCGTCTAGCACTGCCTGTGCTTTTTAAAAATTATTAAACAACAACCTCTTGCCAGTATAGTCAACGTCACTCAGTCTATGACCAGACAGGACGCCCACGTCAGCGCTTTGAGCGCACCGCAGACAGTACTCCACCAGTTAGTTTATAGAAAACTTCGCTACGTTAATAAAAATGGGTAGCCTCCACGTATGTCCCCCTCAATGGTAAAATTGTCAGACAGTTCCATACACTAACCTTGGCCGAAATGCGAGAACAAAGCGCAGACAGTACGTTCACCGACTGCGTTGGTCGCCCTACTGAATTAAGTACGCCTTTGCAGTTGACAAAACCATAATTGTTGGTCGGTGGTGCTGCCATCGAAATTGATGAGGAGTAGAACTTTGATCAGTACGTCTCAAACTAGGGCGGAGGACTGTCGGTTTTCTAATGTCATTCTGAAGTGCAGTGAACTGGAAATGTAGAGTAGGAGCCAGGACCTCAGCTGTAACTGGTATCAAATTAATCCCCCTATGGTTTTCGCAAGAGACCTCAACTCCTTCCTTGTACACGGGAACGTCATCGAGCAAGCCCAGAGATTGATGTTCCCCGTCGTCCACACCAGTTGAAACAACTGAGTCACGGTCGCTGGTAATGCCCCGCTAGCTTCCTTGAAAAATGTCGGTTCGAGGTCATCTGCGCCAGCAGCCCTAATACGATTGAGAACCGAAATGTAATTGCGAACCTTAGTCTTAGTGAGTGGCCTTAAATCTGCCGACCACGACACTACATCGTAAGTTTGTGGTCGTAACACAGTAAGAATAAAGGTTGACTGAATTGAATTTTGAAGTGTTCGGCTCAGCGCCCTACACTTCTGGGCTTATAACAAGTGGAAGTGCCATCCGTCTTGCTGGATTTCACCGACGGCTGGCCGTCCAGGGCCAGCAGTACGAATGATCTTGAGGAATCTGTTGAGTACTCACACAAACGTTGTTTCCATTTCACGAGCATTCTGAATTAACCAAGTCTCAAGGCCGACTGCACCTGTGCTCCTTATAGGTATTCCTTCCAAATTTGTTCTTCGAATTGTTATGGGATTCATTCTGTGACATCTAACAGCTCTAGAGGCTTCTGAGAGATACAATTTTTTATCCGATTCACGAAGCAGCATACCACACACTGTGGTAACTGCTGTCCGATTGTCTTGTGAAATTCGGATCTAGTTGCTAAGCCTTTGGATTGAGAACTGGTGAGCTTGCATTCTAAGCCAGTGTGATACCATCGGTTTGGCCACTTTTTCGGTGCTCAACTGTCGCGGTTGATGAGAATTTGGTAAGCAAAAGTCGGAACAAAATGATAAGGTACTGAAGCATAGTTTGGATCCAATCATGTGATCTAATAAGGACAACAGACCTGAAAGCATTCACGCCACCTTTGACTTGAAGCTGTATCAGGTCTGAATCCGAGAAGAAGGAAGTCAAGTGAAACAGTAAAGTGCGGTGTCTACTACAGCTGCTGGCTGAAAATGGCCTACGTTGGACGAGTAGTTGATGATGACTTCGTGCCTCGAACTATAGCCCGATTGCTTGTTTACACGGCGTACGTACCTTGGTGCTGAATGTTTGAATACAGACGCAACTGTTTTTAGCCGTTAGGCCCCCTTCATTTCCATTTTTTCTTCTTGGTCACGGTTTGACTTTTCCCCCATGGTTATGCAATATTTGAGCACCAGTGAGAAGCGCTAATTTACTGCAATCTAATGATGATCATGATGATAAGACTCCAACCAATATCCAAGCGGAGCATCATAGGTAGACTTTTAATGCGTGTGGCGTCCGAACGAGATCGACCTGCGGGTCTATCTGTCCCAGAATGCAAATGTTAAAGGCACTTTATTTGCGTTAACCCACATTTAAGGTTTACTTAGAGAAAAACGGAAACCAGATGCTGAATGTCCAAAATGATTTGCCAAGCCAGTGCTACTGCGGTTAACTATATGTGTTGTGGGATCTGTAAATGATCAGGATTGCTGTTTGAAAGCTGAATCGAACGGAACAGCGGAGGTGGACTCGGCATTTGCATGTTTTTGATTACTCATTCTGTTGTATGAAACAGGTAGTGTCCCGTTTTTCAAGACGCCCAGACCAAGATACGACCTCAAGCTGAGAGAGTACCAAAGCATTTGACCCAAAGCCTGTACCATGAGGTAGAGGGTGGATGGCACTGTACTAAAACTATCTCTCTTGCTAGTAGCAACAAATGCTGGAGAGTCGACGGACTGTATACCACAAGCCAAACGTTGGTAGCCGTTAAGGAAGTCATCAAACTTTCGGAGCAGTCAGTATGAGCAGCGGCGAACGCGGCATCCGCTTGATATTACAGGTAACTTTATCAGCAAATTACAACCCCGTGCTGGCGCTAACAAGTATGGCGTCTGATTGCGGTTGTTATGACGTCCGTGCCAACTGGATGTGAGTAAAAATGACCAAGGCAATAGTGGGCATAACAAGCCTTTCCAAAGTTGCCCGTCAGGATCGACTTATCACAAGGACAGATGTTCTAAAACCTCGCCTTCATAACGCAAAAAAACTCAGTTCCGGATGAGTCAGTAGAAGAGCAAAAGCTATTCATCTACTCCTTCATTTACAACACTGTAGGACCTACAGAGAAAGTACTGGGACTCAGACCACCGTTTACCTTAACCGTGACGTGGATTACCCTAGAAGATGAAAACTACTGAACCGACTAAAAATTAGTAAAAGAATTCTGAACAGAGGAGCCAGATATGGTGTGAATGCAGAAATTCCATTGACTGCATCATATCACCATCTTCAATGACGCTTCTAGCTGACGATCTGAGTTATCACGAGGACCCCAGCCAAGCAGATGACAACCACTTACTTCCATCAATGGAACAATCATGGCCTTCATATTTCGTGGTCACCAACGTCAAAAGTTAACGCAGGTTCCAGTCAGCATACCAAAGCTGATCATTGGTCTAAAAGCCTTCTCCTCGTCTTTTGAAGTTTCTCATACACAACGCGCTGAACATGCTGATTTAGATCTGATGATAATGCCGCAGCCATCGGGTCGCCATTTCGTATACGCTACCCGGGTGTCCAAATGTTCTGGTTATGAACAAGCAGCAGATATGTCACCACCTGCCACACGACCCACGATTAGTCCTGGGTCACCACCAAAAATGGAAACAAATACCATAGGGCATCAGTTCTTCGTGTGTAGAAAATGAGCTGAAGATCTGTAGGTCAAGCAAGTTATAGCACAATAGAAGCTAAAACACAGTGCCAACCGAAAAGTGCACTTTTATCACAAGGCTTCTGCACCGAATGACGTGAACAAGCAAAAGCCCTCAGACCACCCAAGTGTCATACGGAAATAGGGCAAATGAAGGTTTCTATGCACCAAACAATGCATGTGATGGCACTGAGAAACACTATCGATGAGACTCAAAATAGCCCGCTGGAATTCATAGCGCTCGCATTAACCTCGCAACGCCTATGTGATTACGCAAATGAGGACGCTGAACTACGACCACTTTGAGACATTCAAAGAAAAAATCGGCAAAAGGAGGCCAACAAAACACGTCAGCAGCCCCTAACTCCTTCACACAGGCCTACGGGAAGCATGTCTTCATTCATCGATCACTTTCTACGAAGCGGTCCAATGAAAAGTCAGCAGTATTCAACAAAACAGGACCCAAAGTACTAGTATTCATTATTCATGCTCAACAGCAGACCATCATCATTTTCAACTTTGAGTCGCATTCGTGGGAACTGTGGTTCACGCTGCCGCTGACCCTGATGTTAGTTCACGAAGCGGAGGAGAGGCAACGAAGTATGATAATGTAAAGAAAAAACGCCCGTGAATCTTCTTTCGAAGGAAGAGTCAACGACTTTTTGGGATTAAGTTATTGAAACGTCGCAAGGCAAGAGAAACAGATGAACCCCTTCTGGCCCTTCTGAAACATAGCGGCCCATCATCACCATAGACAGCAATCCATCAGCTTAAATGCTGCAAAAACCATGAAGAAGAAGCAAAACCTTACATAGGAAGAAGGGGACTGGAAGGGATCTAACTACTGAAAATAACTACGTCTATATCAAAAAACTCAACATCAAGGTGCCTACACCTTGCAAACAAACAATCCAGCTGCAATTGAGAGTAAGGCGTCATTAGCAAGGCAGCTTCCTTACTGTTTTCGCTCTCCCGTGTCATTAAATGCACTCACTTCACAGACAACTCGGCCAAACAACGACAACATTTACGCCACTGAGCTCGATTAGCCGCCATCTCACTTAGAGTCCCCAGCCACCGACTCTGAGTCGCAATGGCTCCAGCTCTGGAGACGAACACGACCCACAGTGGCCAACCCCTTCGTGAACGACTTCATTTCCCTACGCCAGGTCATTATCTGTCCACCTCGCACCTTACACCAGTCGGTCGCAGTGTCAGCGAACAGTGCTCGGTGTGGAAGACGACTAGCTGGCATCCTTAATACATGACCTAACCATCTAAGCCTGTGCAAACGTAGAGATTGGACAAAAGAACTCGTTTGGCAATCACTACCAAACACCCGCTTCCTAACCTCCTCGTTACTTACACGCTGGTGCCACCCGATACGAGCGATTGAACGCAGACATCGGTGGTCAAATACTTGAAGACGGTTCACGTCTTCTACCCTGAGCGGCCAGGTCTCGCTGCCGTAAAGTAATACGGCCCTCACCGTTGTCTTAAATACGCGACCTTTGAGCTTCAGAGAAATACCTCTCTGTCGCCAGAGATGTCCCAAATTAGCGAATACCGTCTTAGCCTTAGAGATACGCGCTTCTGTTTCATTCTCTACACCTCAGCCGCCGCCGCTGATGCAGCTTCCCAGATATACATACCGGTCAACAACCTCCATGGCTACATTAAATCTACGTGATGACAGCAATCCTGTAGAAGCACTTTGAATTTTGAGACTGCAAAGCTCATTCCGAAGTATTTAGCAGAACGTAAACTAGCGTCTAGCATTGTTTGTGCTGCATGAAAGTTATCAAACAGCAACACCTTGTCGTCAGCATAATGAAGATCGGTCAGTCTTTCACCAGGCAGGAGGTCCACGCCGGCATCTTGTGAATGCCGGAGACAATCCTCCATTATTTCGTCTGTGACGAAAGTAAACAAATATGGTGAGAGCGGACAGCCTTGACGTACGTCGCTCATGGTGCTGAAGCTGTCAGACAGTTCACTGTAGACCCAGCCTTGACGCAAGAGCTGACCGCTTTGTTTCGGAAACTCGGGGTCAGTGAATTCACTCCAGTTTATTGGGACTTGGCTAACATCAGCCCCATTTTCGAAAAGAGCACACGCACTTTACGTACGTATCGTCGAGGGATTAGCCCGAGTCTTACCGTATCGAATCTGCTTGTAGCCAGTATACTCTAGAGACTGACCAAAACTCACGAACATGATGTTCGTGAGTAACAAGCTAGGTTTTGCTCCGATCCTGGCTGTGCTGATCACACTTTCGCTGTCGTGTACAGATGAGGCCGGCGATTGCGGTCTACTTACAGATCACAGGAGGCTTTGCTTCAGCTGATAGAGCCTTACTCTGAGACTGTCTACTGAGGAGGAGTGGGTCAGGAAGTATAACGACATACTGAAAGCATTTTACTGTCAGGTCGCAGGACGGGTTAGCGCCTATGGTAGCGTAGTACAGATCCTTAAGATTTCTAGTGGAGTGCGACAAGGTTGTCCACCCTCACAGTTTGTATTCAACTTTGCAGTAGACCAGTTCTTAAAGGGTTCCGTGACACATTATGAATGTGATATTATGGAGCTGCCTTCGGGCGCTTTACGTCAAAACACAGAGTATGCGGACAACAGTGCTACAATCGCCGGAGAGTTAAGTGGAGCCCAGAACACCTTAGAAATACCGTGGGTTTCAGTTCGATAATTTGACATGGCCTTCGAACCTTTTAAATGCAACGTGCTGTTGCAAGTCTGACACGACGCTGGGTCAATTCTCACTCTTGGTGGTGAGGTGTAGGAAGCAGTTGAAGAGTTTGTTCGCCTCGAGGGCTACACCGACACTGATGGAATGACCGATGAGATAACAAAGTGCGTGGCTAAGACTTGAGTAGCGCTTGCTACATTGTGACAACTATGGCTCCAGCACGATCCCGGTTGTTCTGTAACAGCGATTCTGTTGTACCACTTGGAAAGCTGGCCCACTTATGCGGAACATGTTCGTAGTGTCTGTTTTAGACCATCTGTATCTCCGAAGCGTTGGTGGCGTGTGGTGGGGACGCCGTGTCGGCACTGACGAAGTTTGCCGACGTCAATTTGGGCGCCTAGACTCTGTTGACCAGTAGGCATGACTATCTCGTCTCACGGGTTCCACTGGCATGACCACACCGCATCGTGTACCGCGCTGTGCCTTGTTTGCGATTGGTGGGTTGGGCTAAGGGTGACAGCCTGGTGGCTAATGTATGACTTGGTTTTTGGGTACGAAGGTGTTCGCACCAGAGCCTGCTTAAGTTGGACGTTGATAGCTTCCTAAATAGGGTCCAATGGGTAACGAGAATCTGGTTGGGAAACCAACTGATGTAAAGAAGAATAGAAGTCAATGACGCCTGCACTGTGAATCCCCGTGTGCATCAGTGCGGTTTTCCCCTCCTTCACACAATCATATACCATCCATTCACTTTCCGCATATTGTGCTTGCTGTCTGATCGTGTTAAACGTTACCCATTTTACATGGTTCACAGCATGGTTCATCGACTGTTTACTGCATCTACTCTGAAACTTGGTGTACTGCTCAGGACAGTCAAAAAATATTTCAGTGGTTCATTACAGAGATTCTAGGCTGCGATCCAAATCACCCGGATCCAGTCAGTTTGTCCATTGTGATATGGAGAAGGTTGCTTACCCGAGAGGCTGCCGTTGAAAACAGGGAGTAACACCGCTCTTGAGAATTGCACCAGTTACCGTCAACAGAGTAAGACTACGTATCTAGCAAAGCACTTACTCTAGTCTTAATCATGCGGACCTTAATAACACTCCAAAACGAATCTTACAAGACCAACTAACGATCTTAGACGGGAGATCATTTCAGCGATTGCCATCCTCATACAAAAAGAACTGTTTTCTGAGGAAAGTCTCAGGTTGCAACTTACAGGGATTTTTGTCATGACTTTACTGGTCGCTATCAGGCACTGAGGTAACGGACTGCCGCACGACTCCCAAGCCAAAAACAACCAAAGAATTGAGTCACCGCGAAGTCCCAGAAATAGTAGACAGGGATCAAGTACACCCAGACGAGACTCGTGCAAGACATGGTGGGGGGCAGTAATCAATATAGTGGTCACTCGCTGGATATGTTCGACGCTGATGAAATCATTTCTCAAGCCGAGTAACGCAGCTTGACCGGCATATTCAAGCGGTGGCATTATATACGCTCATGAATTGCTTGAAAGGCGTGCTCTTCTATGCAGTCGAGGAATCTTTACTAACTCCAAGAATTCCGGATTCCATACAAACACCTACCTCGTGATGACAGCGGAAGGACAAATTAAACGACAGTCAAACACTTAGGTCTTTTCTCAACTGCATTTTGGAAACGTCTACTGTGCTGTGCTCACTACATATGTGATAAGTGTACGTATAGGACACGCGTCACAGGATACGCAGTGCGCAGAGTATAACAGATATATTGGAAATATGCTAGAGAAAAGTTCTAGGTGTATGGTTATCGTCCATCTGGTCGGTAGATTGGGAACGGAAATAGGAACTTTTGAGAATTCCCGTTCCCCATGCTCACAATCTCAAGGTCCTTACCAATGACCTGGAACGGGGAAAAAGGTACAATATCCAAACAAGGTCAGTAAATGTTGGTCAAGGTGAGGCTTGAAAACTGTTACAAAGTTAACGAAAAAAGCACAGTTAGGATGCGGTCGAATGAAACTGTTGTAAGGAAGCTGAAAAAGAAGGTTCGACTGAATGAAGAAACGTTCCGGAAACACCACGGTATTACTAGCCCTTTTGTATTCGTTTTAGCGTTCGGAGAGGTCGAATGGGTGTGCGAAACAATGTTTCCTGAGTAATTCTCGATTAGAACTGTCCGAAACAGGTACCAGTAAAAGTAGTACGTGGTGTTCAGGAGGCTATGAATGTACGTGACTTTACACTTACCAACAGTAAAGCCAAGTCGGTTCACTCGAGACCAATCGAGCAGTGTCAAGGTCATTTTGCAGGATAAGAGATCTGTTATTAGTGTTCACGACAGGTAGAATTTTGACGTCGTCAGTAAACTAATAACGAGGAGTGGAGTAAAGGACGAAAACCATTGATAAGTGTCAAAACCAGAAGCAATCCAAGAAGTGCACCTTAAAGCACCCCAGTGAAACTAAGTCTTCATGTGAACTGTCTTCTGTGAACTCGCACGTTATACAGAGTATCAACAGGATATGACTCAAGCCACCGAAGGACATTTCCTTGTGTCCCACAATCTAAAAGCTTACCGATTAAAACAATATGATCCAAACGCTCAACTTTCCCGGCAATGTCGAGGCGTGTGACGTCAATACCGTCACCTTGATCAACTGCTTTGATCCCCTGGTCAATGACTACTAACGGGTTTGTGTTGAACGGAAAATCCCTACTAAAGCCGTGCTGTATGTTGGAGAAGTATCAATAGCTGAGACACCAATATAACGAGTCACGTACGTGCGCCTCTAAAGTTCGCGAGATGTCCAATAGAAGGGTGATTGGTCTGTAATCACCAGGAGGGCAGCGGCTGTTGCCCTTGAAAACGGGTGTGATGCTCGCGAGTCTCCAACTGCTAGTTACCGTTCCGTGAGAAATAAATTACATGAACAGCAGACGAATTGGGTCAGCAAGCTGTTCGGTCGCTTCTCGCGTGGTCTTGAGAGGTATACTGTCAGGATCAGCACAGCTTCCCTGAAGGCATTGAAGTTTCACCAACACCACTGTTGAGGAAGTACCACAGTGGTAGTGGCACCACTTTCAAAGTCAAGACTAACCTGCTGGGCCTGGAAGTTGGACGGCTTCAGCTTTTAGCTTGCGAGTTGACGCTATAAATCAGAAAGGGCTATCTGGGTCAGTTATAAAGCGCTCCCTGAGATGCTGATGATGGTGAACACGGTTTTCTACCATTAGTGATTTACGCCGATTCATCGAGGCATTGTATATTTTTCGGTCACTTCTAGATATAGATAACCGACGTCACGCCCATGCATGCTGCATCTCCATAATAATTACGAGGGTGTGATCATGCAGCTGACTCGGAGGCTTTTTCTGTCTGGTGGCTGGCAACTGTGTAGACTCACAAACGGCTACGGAAAGAACGGCAATTAGCTTCTCACACAGATTATCAACAGAGTAAAGCGAGGTAAATATATCCCAAGACTAGGCTGCCAAGTAGCCTTTTATTTCTTCCACAGTCATTATCCGGACGTTTTTGAGATTGTTAAACGCTGAATAAACAAAGCTTGTGCTGCAGATGCAGCAAAATGGGACGAATGTGTAGTCAATTAATCCAAGTGGTACGGTGAGTTCAAGGTTATCAACGACCAACATCTCGTTAGTTAATGTTGTCCAGCCACGACGGGTTATAATCAGTACCCAAGTGAGTGAAACCAGGAGAGTGCTCAGTGAAAACCAATGCCACTATTGTGTGAAAACATCGTGAAGGCACAGAATTTCCGGTGCTGCGTGTGGGAAAACTGGTATGTTAAATTCTGGTGGGTTGAAGTCACCCATTAAGAGAATATGGGAAAATCTTAAGGTCCCAACCCACACAATAACAGCCCATCTTTCGAATTGTCAGAGGATGAAGGACGACACCACACCCCTATTCGCGGACGATCGGAACCATTCAGACAAATCACGCACCAAACCATTTCTGAATTGTTAGAAGAAAGTCCTGAAGAGAAGTGTAAACACTGAGAGCTGATCCCCCAAACTTCAGTTCTATCAGCGCGAAGGACAACCATATTCTTTAGGGCGAGTTTGAAATCTAAATGTGGAGTGCTGATTCACCAATCCGTTACGGCAACAACCCGGGGCTTCTGGGATTAACAAAGCTCACGAAGCCCTGATGATTCGTTTAGTAAACTATGCGCCTTTGCGTACCTCCACTTCAGCGAGTCACTGGTAAAAGGGTGGGCATTATCATGGGATTTTGAAAGAGGCAGTTCATTTATAATTTAACCAAGGTAACTGTCGCGGACTATATTGAGTTTTTATGACTTCAATGTATCTTCAGTAGGCATCGCAAAGCAACTGGCGCGGGTGAGATAACTGGATTCTAACACAATTATTTCTTCTTTGAAATTATCAGGATGAAATGAAATTCCACGAGGATAAGGCGACGTTGATAGCGCAACCGATCCAATATATGCGACGCTTTTTCTTGCGAGATGACTAACTGTGAGGAAGCACGTAGTAGTGCCCGAATCGGGGCGCAAGATGCGATGAATACGTCGCAATTGGGCGTTGGTAAATTCAAGTGCAACTGACAGGAATCCAAACCAATTCTTGCCGTGTTCCGAGTTGTCGTCCAGAGAATCAGGGATAACCTTAATAATAACATGGTGAGATCGATCAAAGGTCCCGAATTTCTGGTAATGAACTTTCGTTTTTGTCGTTTAGCCCAGAGTATATCCGGGTAAACCCGGAACCTGGAGTCAACCAGCGGTTGATGTACCGCTGAAAGAATATCCTCCGTCAAGCTAACTTTCGAAAGTACGACCTTTGTTTGCAGGGGTTTGTCAGCATTTGCGACAAGCGGATCAATGCTCACCCTAGTTTAAAGGTTCCTTTAGAGCTCTGAATCATGCTCGTCGCGAAGCTTGAAGATGTTGGCGGCACACTCAAGTTTCTGAAAAAGTAGAGAACCTTCTCGAGCAGAGAGGTCTAGCTTTTTAGAGATGACAGTGTTGGTAACAACATATATATATATTTGACTGATGTGAGCGGGTTGTCAGCGGTGATGGATCTCATTACCTTCGGAGCAACCGTGGTAATCCTTTTGACTTTGTCCCAGAGAAAACTGAAGCATACAATACAGTGAGCAACACGTGTTTACACACCTTACTGACTAAAGCCAGTTGATAAGGGGATTTTACACCCACTGTAGGGTTCAAGGTGTTGGCTGGAGAACAAGCAGGCTATCTAGCAATCTCACAACAGAGGCAAACAAGATAGGCGATGAAAAGGAATTTGCGACTATCGGGGTGGTAAAAAATCCTACCACCTGTCACTCGGAGGAGGCATCTGTTCAACTGAACAGGAGTCTCCACTGAGTGACATGTATGCACATCCGCCGTCTTTGAGACGGAGAGAAATCAGCCATCTCACCTGTGTTTAGCAATGCCAAGACCAATCTGCAGCGAACTCTGAACACTAACAGTTCACCCACTAGTTAGTTCAATCCATAGGACGTGGGGCAAGTGTCAGCGGTGCGAAGTTTCTTGCACCCTTCGCTACAAAGGAAAGCGTTGTTGGAAATAAGGCCATGGGGTCACTGATACATATCAGGAACAATACAAGACCTCGCGAACTACAGAACGGGTCGGGAAATCAAATACATGGTCAGTAAAATCGTCAAGGGCGTGCCAATGAAGCATCATAAAAGCTTAAAGTTGAGCGCGGCGCGTTTCAATTGGTAATCGGGGTCACGTATGTAACACTTGCATCTGATAAAACAACCATAGGGAGAGCTCGAGAACACAAACCTATCGATCCGGTTGGTTCAGAGAACCTGATTTGGATGGTTGAAATGAACATCAGGGACTCGTTGCCTATTGAGGACACAAGGCTCACGCAAACCCAGCGACTGCTTGGGGCGTTACGTATCCTCCTTCTGGCGAGCTATCGTGTGCACATCTAGAGGTCGCTTGGAGGCCAAACCGATGCCAGCACGCACAACCTGCGATGGTGGCGCACTCCGGCTAATAGCGGCCCGTCGAGACAGACGAAATACAGAGCGAAGTCATCCTGGTCACAGTTTGAAAAATATAGGATAACACCGAAACCTCCATTCATTTCGGAGGGACATCTGTTCTGAGCTTCTACTCTGCCACCTCGTAAAATACAACGTATCACAATGAGGCCACTAGGAAGTCGCCGGTAACTCTAGAAGTACGTGCTCAGATATTCTAGCCGCTGCTAATAGTACAGACTACTCACTCTAACGAACATACGCGTCAATGATCTTGGTAATTTTTCGAGTTGAGGCACCTCTATTTCTTTACAGGGGCACAATACTCGTCATCCATACTCCAGCCTCGGACGACAACTGAACAGAAGCAAACAATAAAAAGTTTTGGGTACCTTAACAAAGGATCGACAGATTCTCCCGAGCATTCTCCCAGCTATAACGAAGAACTTCACTGCGTGAATCTGTCTTAAGGGCAGTAGGCATCAACATCCGTAAGTCTCATTCACTACTACACTCGAAGTTATATGCCCTGGTATACCTGATGTCTTCCAGGTACATTGTTGTATCTGTATTCCAACCCCATCCACTACATGCCTCACGGACAATGACAACGGTAGTGAGAACAAGTGACTCAGTCGGAACGCATAGTGTATTGTCACATATACAAGCGTTTGGGTCATTTTGAAGTGACTGGACGAGTGAGCCGTTGGTCGTTGAAGCCGCGATAAATCTGAACACACTTCGAGACTTGGCACGAGTGTGGGGCACACAGGCAATCTTCACGCGAGCACAACATACATGAAAGAGCATCTCTGTGGATTGAAATGCAGGCTCCATCGAATTATCCGTATTTATATCGTGCACAAATCCCACTGCAATATTTCGTTGTGCTTGTCTAAAGAAATGGTCCTCCATATCTTCAAGTCCTCAGCGAAGAGAAGAGCAGGCGGCTGCAACTTGTCAAGTCGAACGTTGATGATGATCGAAAACAAAAGCCCCAGTATTGATCCCCATGGACTGCCTCTAGGAACAGGCATCCAGTCTGGTGAACGTTGGCTAGCCGTGATAGTGAATGGCCAGCCACAGAGAGAGTCTGCTGTCCAATCTAATCAGCGGGCTGACAGCATGAGTTATTACAGTGGTGAGAAAATTATTACGCACACTCCTGCCCAAAGCCTTGCTGAAAACAGAAGTCTGTACTTTTGCCTTCGGCTCTTACTTCCATCAATCGCTTCTCAGCAGGTAGGATTACTTCCTCCAAAAACCGCGCTGCCTCTCACTGAGGACTATGAAGCAATCCAAACCTTTTGAAGACCGGCCGCCAACCGCTCCATTTTTTTCCAAGCACACAAGTTGTGTTTACCACGCCGTAGTAGTTAACAGCCTGTTACTGTCATCCTTGCTTGCATATGGGCGCCATCACCGATTGGTGCCATTCTTCTAGCAGTTTGCCTTTCTTCACAGGTTGCTGGTGTATGCTGGTTAGGGGTACGAATAATTCTGCCACCAGTTTACGTGGTAATGAAGGGTGGATGTTGTCCGGACCGGAAGATTCGTTGACATCAGTCAACCTCTGCTCGCCTACCACTTCTTCGACAGTTAACTGTATTTCGACAAAACATGGCTCAGAACCGCCGAGCAGGTCATTGTGCGCTACCTAGGAAACAGACTAAAGTGTAGTGCTAAGCCACTAACTGAGTTTCATTTAAGTACTCGACAACTTTGATTTTGTACTGATCCGTCAGTGCCGGGATATCTGCACTGGTCCCGGTGCGTCATCGGATATAACTCCTGGAACCTCTGATGCTAATGCCGATTTCGCGGCCGATCTTGACGATTTTTCAACCTAACGGTACATTCATTTCGTGTTCTCCGGTACGCATCGTAGGAACCATGATCAGCGAGGTAGCTCATCCACTGCCGATGCACTTGAAATGTAAACGATCTGAGAGAACAACATGGCACAGTATGCTGGAGCTGTTGGATGTTATCTTTATATTGCACCACAATCGTTCACACATCAGTATCTACTCTGGCCAACATCAAGGTAAAGGATGGATAAGAAGACGCAATCCCTCTGCCTACCAATCACCAACACTGGGGCAGTCCGGGCAATAGAGGGTGTTTCAAGAAGGAGAAACTTCAGTACCCATCACTTCCTCTGACAGCCACGCCTCTGTAAAAGCCAGGACTGCAAGGTCATTAGTTCCAACCCATTCCCCATTACGTCCATCTTGTTTAAGAGGCTCTCAGATATCTGTCGTTTCCTGATTAGATCAAGAATGCGAATTAATATACGTGTATTTCAACGTTTGCACCCCAAAACAGGTCAGCAGGTCCTCCTCGTACGAACGTCAGAATCGTTTAATATCGATGTCCGCTCTATCCTGGAGACTAGAATTCAGGATAATTGTCAGTGAATGGAACCAACAGCATCCGCGTTTCCTAATTGATACAAGTTACACACTTCAGGGAACTCCACGATCGCCTCAACCGGTCAAGCTGGAGTGGGTATAGTCTTCAACACCACGGCCTCGGCCGCGCTGGCAGATTGGATTCCTATTAATAGTGGACATTTACCATCCGCTTGGCAGATTCTGTTGAGGCCATCTCTAGATGGAAAAGTCTCCGAAACCTTTTTACTGTCTGCTAACGCTCCAGATAGCTGTGGTGATGTCGGCTTCAAGGACGCGCTTTATTTGGATCTGGCCACATGGTACCGGTAGTCGTTCTGGCCCGAAATATGAACGTCCAGGTCGACCGCTTTGATGCGATCGAGTCTTGTTCAGATGGTAGGTTTGGGAAAGCATTATATAGCTCAAATAATGGCGGGCGATTGATGCAGGTGTTTGCTGAGCTAAAGCTATTTTTGGCCAGCATCCGTTTCAGCCATTACAGTTGGCCCCCTCTTTCTCTGAAACAAGCCTGGCCTCAGATAAATCACACAGCTGTTAGTTATGAGTGGTGTGGCTTGATTCAGGACTTCCGTTCTAAATGGAGCACATACTCACAAGTAGATCACGCGTCAGTACACTGTCGTTCCTTTTTTACTTTTGCTGGGCAACCACTTCATCGATAGAAAAAATTGGCTGTTGTGAAACGTTAAAGCGTAAGTACCAAACCAGCTTAGAAGAATGTTTTATTAGTTCTCATTCGGAACACTCCAATAAATGCTGGATCCTGATGTCACAGACAATTTACGAAGCAGGTACTGTGGTATGCGGCACGGAGGTACGTGGGCTGGGCAGTCATTGTATCTAGGAGGAATCCCCGAAGTTTTTAGAAGCCAGACGGAATATTCCTCCTGTCAGTTCACATAACTGGCCTAGGAGAGATATCGGTAGGAATCTGAAACTCAGCCCAATAGCTGACCGTGAGGCTTGCTTAATGGAAAACGACGAGGAAATGGAACACTGGTAAACTCTTTAAGGATGATCCGTGTCACCGGTTCTGGGGGACCGTCCATCAGCGAGACAGATGGCACACACCTATAATGAGTTCAGAGGATTTGAGCGGTGGGAGGAACACTTTGAATGTCAGTTTGAACAGTCTCCTGTTTCTACTTTGTTGCCACCACGAACTTGCAGTGTACTTGGAACCAGCCACTAAGAGTGAGGTCTGCAATTGCATTTTGGCTCTCAAACACAATAAAGCTACTGACTTAGGCGATCAGGTGTCAGCATTTTTCAAAGAAGTTGGGGTGGCGTTACTAGAAACCTTGACTCAGTCGTTTCAACTTAGTTGGGGTCGCTCGACAACAGTTACCATATTCGAAATATGTATCACGACCTCTCGCGAACACCTTGGAGGAATTTGTCTGACCCGGTAGTACCAGGGGCCTGGCATCCATCAAACTCTGCCGACTCACCGCAGCTCGGAAGGCAAACATGATCGTAGGGCAGGCGGAGTTTCTCCCGGGGGGTGTATAGACCACAATTTTACTCTTCGTCAAATTCTGGAGCAGCGTCCTGCGTACCGTCAACCAACAATCCCCGTATTTCTCAACCGAAAGGGTGCGTCCAATTCGGTGAGTCAAACTACAATTTTAGAACCACTTACAAACAGGGATGTGCCGGTCAATCATGTGAAGATACTGTCGGCGCTCTATTCTCATACTTCAGCTTAGCTTAGAGTTTACGATTAACTATATGACAGTTTGGGCATCAGGAGCGGTGTACGTCAAGGCTGACCACTTTTGCTACTTTTCTTTAATTTTGCCATATATGAAGTAATGGAGGACCGTCAACGGTACTCGCAAGATGCCGACCTGAAACTCCTATGTGGTAGAAGACTGGTTCTAATTATGCCGTATATGTCGTTTGGCAACTTTCAAGCAGCACAAACAATACCAGACGCTATTTTGCGTTCTGATAAACACTTCAAAATGTGGTTTGCAGCCTCAAAGTTCAGAGTGCATCCTCAAGGTTGTTGTGATTACCTGGATTTAATGTTCAGCGACGAAGTCATGGAGGTTTTTGACCGGTTTGTGTATCTGGGAAACTGAATTGGCGACCGTGGAAGTGTAGGGAATGGGACAGGAGCGCGTACCTCTAAGAATAGGGTTGTATTCTCTAATATGGGATACATTTAGTACCAGAGGTATCTCTCTGGTGCTCAAGGGTCGCGTACATCAGGCAAAAGTTAGGGCAGCATTATTTTACGGCAGTGAAACACGATGCCCGGCGTAGATTTGAACCGTCTTCAGTTAGTTGACCACCGATGTCTGCTTTTAGCCGCGCGTATCGGGTGGCACCAACGATTAAGCAACGAAAAGGTTGGGAAGTGGGTGTTTAGTACTGATTATCCCTCCATCTGCACAGACTCAGATAGTCCGGTCTTGCATTAAGGGTGCCAGTTAATCATGTGCCACGCCTAACACTTCGTTGCGGACGCTGAAGCCAACTGGCGCAAAGTTCGAGGCCTAGTCAAGCGGCATCGCTCACGAAGGGGGTGATCACTGTGGATAGGGTTCGCCTTCCAGGCTCACAAGGCGGTAGCTGAAAATCATATTTCAGATGGTGGCTGACCAAACTCAGTGGCGTGAATGCTGTCACTGTTTGGCTGAGTTGTCTATGGAGTGGATGCATTCAGTGACGCCGTCAGACGGTCACGGTCATCTGAGGCCAAGGCTGCCGCTAAGCACACAAGATGGCCCACAGGGTTCACAATGTTGAAGGGGTGGGCTAGGGTGGAAGCCACTTCAAAGGGTGGGAGGCACACCACCTAAGGAGGGGGTAACCATGTAGCCACAGGAGACGTGGCTCCTCAGCAGTGTCGAAAGTCACCATTTGTTAAACCCTACCGAACGTACCGCAAGCCAGTTGAACACAAAAATTCACACGTTTCACAAGACAGTAAGAAATGATTAATTTATGGCGTATTATTCAAGAATTCGGGTAATCCACACTAAGTACTGTAGCGTTTACCGGAGTGGAGGCACCGAGGAGCAACGGTTCTCTGAAGGGCGAGAACACGAAGGGAATCTGCAATGGTAACAGAAAACCAATGAACATGAGCCAGAGCCCAGTGAGTTACGCACACACTTGAAAGCTCAGATGGTGTCCAGCGCACAACAGCCATATGCGCCAAAACGGGGAAATTCAGATCACGCGTCTAGGTCAACGCCAGGGCGCCTCCAGTGGAGAATCGGTTTTCTTTCATACAAAAATAGTGGGAAAACTGGTATAAGACCAGTGTTACGGCTAGTTTTGGTAAAATTGTACAAGTGAAAATCCCAAATGAAATATATGAAAACTGCGCATTTTACGGAATCTAACATCGTCGCACCTAGTTGGTGGTTAAATGGTCCACACACGTAAATCACTTTCGTACGGCGAATCAGCGTGGCGGTGAACGACAAGGACTTGTCCTGGAGAATATTCATGGAGAGGCATCAGAATTTCCGGGAGTACCAGGAGGACCTGAACAGATTTCAACTGGAGGCTTGCAGTATTTTCTTCATCAATTGTTCGCAAACGGCATCAAGTGCCATGAAATATAGGGGAACGGATTTGCCTCCAGGCTGCCCATACGGACTTGTCGTGTATAAATATGTACAGTGTACACGTCAGACGGTAGCCGCCAAACGGCAATGCATCAGTACTCTCTTTGTGATATTACCTTTTAGATTCGCCGATTACGGCTTTAAGGCCTCTTGGGTAATTCACTATCTAGAATGACCCCATGGTCCTCTTTTGGGACTTTTACAACTTGATTTTCATCCTGAGCTCTGCTCACTTAATGTTAACATGCGTACGATTGTTCCCTGAGGGCAGACCATGAGGGTTACTGAGTCCAATCTGTGATAGCTTCTTGGGTCCTTAACCGACTGACAATACGTTATTCTGTGGATAGGCGACGAGGGCCACCGAGTCTTATTTCAGTGGCAACCTATATATGTGCCCGTGCATGTGTACATATACGTGTATGCATGCACATATGTATATGTATAACCCGTGATAAACGCATACATATATGTATAGTAATAATAATTGTATGTTTCTCGACGCATTCGTGAGAAACACACTCGGGAGAGCGTGATCAACGTAATGATTTTTAAGCATATACATATTTGAACACCAAATTTGAAAATTGTACAACGAGTCATTTACGTGAGTAGAGCAAAAAACAGACAATAACAGACATTGTATGAGGGGAACATTCAAGTTTGGGCAGGAAACTATGAGTTTCATAGTTCTGCACAATTCGATGAAATAATTGATTTGTTACATCAATTGGGACTCCACAAAGTGATCGCTGGCTTGATGCTCAAGTTCCTGTCAAAGCACGGTGGTTGAAAGATGGAGGGAGTGTATTGACGAAGAATTTGACCATTATTCCATGTGACTAATCCCGAAACAATGTGCACATAATTTTTCCATGATGTGTGCGTGGTGAAGACGCATGTACTTTCGCGGGGAATGCATGGGCCTCTCGACCGGACGTCATTCTTCGCTCAAATTCC
>QNGE01005123.1:33163-48748 GCA_008508345.1 Paragonimus westermani | reverse complement strand
CCCAACGGTTTCAGCAGGTTATCTATGATCCCACGGACGACTGGACTTCGTCCGTCCCCATATCGACATTTTAGTGGCTAAGTCTTCCACAGAGCATCAGAAGCACCTGTGATTGTTCTCCGGAAGAGTGGCAATGTTACTGCCAAATAGAATAAACGCGATTTTGGCTACCCAGCAGTTGAGGTATTGGAATATTGTGCTGATCAGCATCGCTGAGCAACAGGGTACAGGAGGTTCACAATCTTCTCCGCCCTACAACGTCTGCTCCTGACAATCGTGTTAACGGCATGGTTAAACATTATCACGGAGTTATCCTACACTACGCACAACTCATGCAACTCTTGGCCGACTTACTCCGTGGCCGTCCCAAATGTAACGTTGAGTTGCCAGACGCAGCTGTCGACTTCTTTGACCGCATAGAAAACCGCCAGATCCTACGTTGATGCTGCACCACTTCTTCGCGAACGCCACCACCAGTATAGCCGCGGACGCATGTGACACACCTGTTGGTACTGTACTCCAACATTTCGTCAATGGGATCTGTAGTCCGTTTCATCTTTCTCCTAAACGCCTATTACCCGCAGAAACTAGGTACCACACGTTCCGTCTAGAATTAACAAGTGCCTATTCGGCCGTTCGTCACTTTAGATAAAACCTCGAACGTCGTCAGTTCGTGATTTTTGCCGATCACATACCGTTCATACACGTCTTCCTTGGTAATTACAAATGCTACTCACTCCGCCACGTGCGTCGCCTAGACTTCTTCTCGCAATTTTTGGAGACGTTCAACACGTTGCTGGCAACGGCACGTTTTGGCTGGTGCTCTGTCACGCCTATCGGCAATTGTTGGCCACGACACACAACATACAGGGAATGGTTTCCGTCAGTCCTGCCAGTATTCACAATTGCGCTTTGCAGACATGCCACTACCGACAGCACCTGGGGGGATTGTGTGCGATTCTCCTGCCGGACATTCTCGCCCAATCGTGCTGTCAACCTTATGACGTCACGTGTTGGACACGCTGCATAACATGGTTCACCCTGACACTCGCGCAACGACCGAACTTGTTTCTGATAAGTACGTCTAGTTCGGTACACAAAAGGATATTTGCGCCTGGGCACGATCTTGCTTAGCTTGTCAACACGCTAAGGTTCACCGCCACATGTCGCCCTGATTGGGTGATACCCTGTGATCACATCCCGACCCGCGCATCTTCACATCAATATTGCAAATAGTTCAGCATTTTCCAATGGCACGACCTATGCCTTGACAAAGATAGATCGTTGCACGCGATGACCGAAGATCTTCTTGTACCCGACGTTCGCACAGAGACCGTAAATCGCGCATTTGCTGGGCGCTGAATAACATCTTAAGGCCGCCAAGGCACGGTTAAAATCGACCGCAGCCCTCAATTTGAAAACGGTTTCTTTGCAGAGAGGTTAAACGCGTCCATATACCATTGCCATGTAATACGGTGCACCATGGGGCTTCAAACGACGTGGTCAAACGCATTCGTCGACAGCTAAAAGCAGCCCTCACCGTCGTTGGTGCGATCCGTTGAACAGAAGCTCTGGTCTCAGTTTTTACTCAACATCCGCACAGCCGATAAGGCCGATCTCTATACTTCTAGCGCTGAGCTCTTTTGCGGACAACCGCTGCGTCTTCCAGGCGATAACTTCTCGTCCGTCACAGATGCAGTTCTATATGATGCTTCCTACTTCAAGCAACTCGTTTAGTGTGTACGTCGCCTCTGTGTAACGGACGCACGAAATCAAACCTCAAGCTATCTGTTTCCGATGAACCCCACGACTGCATGCAGGTATTTTTCCGCCTGTGTGACTCAAGACGCTCGCTTCCGCGCACTCATAACATTCCATTCAAACACATTGACGGGAGGACCGCTTCTACGTATTCGAGTGTCAGAAAATTCGGGACGCGATTGGTCTGCTTACCACGAGGAGACACCCCAATACTTCTCTGCACCTCGTGGCCGGAACGGCTAACCTCGTTGAATAGCCTCATGCAATCGCATCGTAATCAGTAGACACCAAATCATCACAGACGACATCAGAACCCATCGTAACGCGTTTGGGTCGTGGGGTGCAGTGGCCTGACTTTCTCCTAGAGAACTAGCCGTTGGTAAGTTTCCCTCAAACTCAGAATAAAATAAAAATTGAAAGGTTGCAAACGTATTGAAAATACCGAAAACACGTATTGATTCATGTCCTCGTTATCTATATCCACCGGGCAAGCCTGCCACTTGTATATGTTCACAAACCCATCCATTTTGCCTTTAGTTTCCGCTTACGCGCTCACATCCTGTGCCGATCCATCGCGCGAACTGCTCATTTCCATCACTCGTTTCTAAATCGTAGGAGGTTACAAGGAACTGTTTCCATCAGTACTGCTCCATATATGGCGTCTTGGAATTAGAGCACGAACCGCAGGCTGGTGTAGCCCAAACTAGACTAGGCCAAGGGTGGCTGGCTACAGTTTGCTTCCAGGAAGATCGAAAATCTGCGTCCGCAGTGGGCTTCGTAGTACTCCGAAGATAACCCCTGTCCGTCTATTCCCCTGTTTCGAAAACCCTAGTTCACACTGTACACAGGATCGCAAGAATCCTGGTCTCCTTTTTGTTTGCTGTATGCCATAACATTTGTTTGCTTGCATGCATGCCAAACTGCGAATGCTAGTGGCTCCACACGCATCTGCAGCTTGCTGGCGCGCTGGTCAACCAGGTCGTCAACCTCACTGGTCGAGGCCTGTTGTAAGTGTCGTGTGATATACATTTGATCTCTTCCAAATATTTGTAATCCTACTTCGTGTTTGCTATTCGCTGTGTGAGCCTGGAACCTGACCTTTGCTGCTACCTTGGCGTGGTGGTCAGGCTTGTGTGCTGTTCTGATCCGGCGGGCTGTGCTGACTGGGACTTTGGTCTTTGCAGGTTCAACCTTGTTAGATTGGCCAAAGTGGAGCAGCCAGACAAAAAGCGGATGCGTTCGTTACGCGTGGTGACCATGTTTTGTGGCTTCGTTGGGCATGATGCTTGTTTTGTCTGGACTGACCGTGTGCCTGTCTGCTAGGATCGTCTGTGCAGTATTGCTGCTTCTGTGAGTGTGCGCTGGATCTCTTTTGATTTGGATGTCTATCCTCTCCTAGATGGTTGGTGGTGTAGTCTCTGCGTGTGTGTGTCACCTGCTGCCTTGCGGTACAGGCTTTTTAGCCAAAGGCTTTGGTTGAGAGCCCTAATCGCTCTCCTGCACAGTTTTGGGCGTCTTGGCAGTATCCGAAGCCCATACAAACAATGACCATAAAAAATAAAGCAAATACCATACTGTATCGGCCGTCGTGCAGGATAAGCCGGGTCGCCCTATCTGCTGCATATGGCAGGGTGGATAGGCAAAAAAATGCTACTGACAGACACTCACCCTCATACTTCCCCGGGATCACGAATCCCGGAGCAGATAGTGCTCACTTAGGTTTCAGTGCCCCGAAGATCGACCTTAGACAAGCCCGTTGACGCAAGACACTTGCCAGTGGGACGTGGAACGTGCGCACGCTGCTGGGTCGATGCAGCGCCACATAATGACTGGAACGGCGCACCGTCCTGATCGCGATGGAACTGCGCCGATATGAAATCGACGCAGCAGACTTGAGTGAGACAAGGCATGCAGATCAAGGTAAGTTGCGGAAAGCAGGTGTTGGGTACACATCTTGCTGGATAGATTACTCCGCAGACAGTGTTCGGGAGCATGGTGTATGTNCCCGCAGCCATTCACAGTGTCTCCAGCGATGCGAATTTGGAGTGAAGGTGCACATTCGGCACCTCCACCAGGAAAAGGCTGAAGGAACGAAAAAATCTTACCTGTGTTGATGTCCAGTCCAAACTTGGATGTTGCCGAAGCGAAGGCTGTAGCCAGACGTTGCAGTTCTTCCTCACTGTGTGCCAACAATACGCTTTCATCTGCGAACAGAAGCATGCGCATCATTGAGGTATGTAGCCGGGTTGGGGCGCCGAAACGTCGGATATTCAATAGCCGTCCGTTTGTCCGGTATTCGACCTTGACACAATCCTTTTCAGAGTTATGGAAAGCAGCTATTACCATGGCAGTCAAATATAAGCTAAATAGTGCTGGGGCCACAACACAACCCTGCTTCACACCAGTGACGAAGTCAAAGTCATCAGAGGTCGACCCATACGATTACACGTTCGCCTTCGTGCCCGCATGCAACAGTCTAACCATATTGAAAAAATTACCTGGACATCCAAACTTAGCAAGCACCGTCCACAGCGCCTCGCGGCTCACGGAATCGAACGCCTTGGTGAGATCCATGAACAGGACATACAGGGGCTGATTCCGTTCTCGGCACTTCTGAAGCTGCCGGGCAGCAAACAATAGGGCGATGGTACTCCGACTCGCCCGGAATCCACACTGCTCCTCGGAAAAATTAACCTCCAAAACGCTCGCATTCAGTCGGCTCAAGAGGATTCCGGCTAGCACCTTGCCTGCACAACTCAAAAGGCTGTCGGCGCATTGCTTGCTGCCCTCGCCTTTGAACAAGGGTACGATAAGGGCGTCCTTTGAGTCCTGTGGCATCGCCTTGTGCTCCCAAATAGAGTGAACCGGCTGGAGCAAGGCACGTTCCAACGCCGTTCTTCAGAGTCTCACCAGGCAGCCCATCTTCACCTGCAGCCTTTCCGTCGCGTAGTTGGCCAATCGCCCTGCGCAACTCCAGCAAGTCTGGGACGACAACAATTGAACATTTGATGTCCTGTTGCGGCAGACTGTTAACAGTCGCCCAATCAAGTGTATTAGGGCAGCTGAACAGGCTGCCGAAGTGTTTGCATCATACTTCCATGATTTCTTCCAACTGTGTGCAAGAATAGCTGGTGTCCACGTCTACCAGTGGTTTAGTAGACTGGATAAATGGACCGAAGATCGCCTTAAGCGAATTGTAAAACTCCTTGTGTTGCCGACGGTCTGTGAAACCCTGTATGCATTCGCCCTGTCTCCTCCACCAGTTGCCCTTAATTCTGCGAACACGCTCGGCCGGTTGGCAGTGGATACTCTTTACCTAGCCTTCTTTTCTTCAATGGCCGGGTCCATTGTGGACGTGGCGAACGCGGCATACTTCTCTCTTACCAACTTTCAGATAGCCACGTTGTTAACATTGGACTAGTCCGTACATATTTTGAACTCCACACCAATAATCTCAGTCGCTGCTGCCGTAATCTGTTTATTGAGTTGCTGCCACATACCCTCAGGGGTAGTGGATACGGCAGCGTTGTAAAGGCGAGCAACGACTGTACGTTGAGAGGCAGTCTTTGTCCCCCAGTTCTCCAGCCGTCTGGTATCCAACTTATGCCGTTGACCCGAAGATCTACAATAAACAGGCTCACACACATGAATAAACACTGGTCCTGACCAGCTTATGATCCGTGCTACATTCAGCGCCGCGCATCATCCGCGTGATGCGCACCTTACGAATGTCGCGCTTCCGCACAATCACGTAATCAAGCAAATGATGGTGACCGCTTCGTGGATGAGTCCACGTCGTGATGTCACTCGCATCCAGCTTGAATCGGATGTTCGTGATAGCCAGCTCGTGAGTAGCACGCAAGTGCAGCAGACGATCACCATTCTCGTCGACTGAACCAATGTCGNAGTCCACGTCGTGATGTCACTCGCATCCAGCTTGAATCGGATGTTCGTGATAGCCAGCTCGTGAGTAGCACGCAAGTGCAGCAGACGATCACCATTCTCGTCGACTGAACCAATGTCGTAGGGTCCCAGGACTCCCGGCCAAGCTACAGCGTCGCGCCAAACTCGAGCGTTCAGGTCACCCAGAACAAACAGCCGGTCACTCAACGGCCACTCAACGACCATACAGACTAACAAATGTATCATACTAACTTCGACCGCGACGCAGACGTATCTACAGCAGTCGAGGGCTAATGCTGTGCGATTCGCCTATCATCACAGCATTGATACGATCAGCAACTATAAAACATACACCATGCTCCCGAACACTGTCTGCGGAGTAATCTATCCAGCAAGATGTGTACCCAACACCTGCTTTCCGCAACTTACCTTGATCTGCATGCCTTGTCTCACTCAAGTCTGCTGCGTCGATTTCATATCGGCGCAGTTCCATCGCGATCAGGACGGTGCGCCGTTCCAGTCATTATGTGGCGCTGCATCGACCCAGCAGCGTGCGCACGTTCCACGTCCCACTGGCAAGTGTCTTGCGTCAACGGGCTTGTCTAAGGTCGATCTTCGGGGCACTGAAACCTAAGTGAGCACTATCTGCTCCGGGATTCGTGATCCCGGGGAAGTATGAGGGTGAGTGTCTGTCAGTAGCATTTTTTTGCCTATCCACCCTGCCATATGCAGCAGATAGGGCGACCCGGCTTATCCTGCACGACGGCCGATACAGTATGGTATTTGCTTTATTTTTTATGGTCATTGTTTGTATGGGCTTCGGATACTGCCAAGACGCCCAAAACTGTGCAGGAGAGCGATTAGGGCTCTCAACCAAAGCCTTTGGCTAAAAAGCCTGTACCGCAAGGCAGCAGGTGACACACACACGCAGAGACTACNTGAAGCGTGCGGTATGCAAAAGAACCATCGGTGCCAGGTCGCGGTGACGTGACTACATAGCGTCGCAATGTGTGCGGCCGCGAATGCGCTGGCCGTTTGGGGTTAGTAAGTCACCAACGTACTCACAGTACGCCATCAGCAAAAAGGCGACGAGTGCGTTAGGCTCAGGTAGGTCATATCAGTATATCCATTATACTCCTGTTAACGACTTCATCGGCGAACAACCTGACCGTTGACAACTAATCCGCTCTTCTTTTCAAAAACTTCAATATCTGCGGTCTTCTATCTATTCCTTTCTCCGGGTTTGTTCGTGTATTGTATGATGAATGATCTGCCTGGCTTTTTACAGTTCAATGAGAATTTTGTTTTCATACTTATCTTCTCTGGGATGCACTTACCTGCACTCCTATACTCCAATGCTTCTTGTATTGCACTTCACAAATCTTCCTACTTAGTTTAGGTCGCGTCATGTCAGTCTGTCTGTTTAGTTTCCCAAAACTAAGAGTTTCTGTTGGGAATGTCACATACCCCCAAAACACCGTCAGCTAACTGGAGTGAGCATTTACCGTTTTTTCTTGTAAAGCCGAATTCCTTTGATGTACCAACAATTTTTCTACCTCTGGCGCGGACTCACATACTGGACGCTAGTTCGCTTGTTTTCCCCGATCGCTTGACTAGCTGTAAGACTGCAAGAGCTGCATTTTATGCTTTGACTTCGGTTTTTCAGCACTTTGACTTTGGCTTCGGTACTTGGAATTTCGGGCTGAGACAATAAACGCTGTTTTCGGGAGACCATTTTTTCCCCTCCATAATCGACTTTGGGAGAATCGGCTCTTCGGTGTACAACAGTGTGTACCATATCACTGCGTCCTGGGAATCGTTCCAGCTCAATTGCATCCACCCGGTCGCTCCGCGATATAACAGTTTCCTTTCCTTGTTAGCCAATCAACTGGCTAACCAGCATTGGCCGTTTGGATAAAAAGGCCCCGCTGGCACACCTCACCGTCTTATTCCATTGGGTTCACATTGGATATATGGTGTGTGGGTGAAAATGTAACTGGTGCAACGCAATCCAAGAGCAGTGACGGTTGAGCGCAGGCCTACTTTGGCTCCGGTCAGTGTGACAGGCTAATCCGAATCGGATGCCCCAAGCCGGATAGTTTAAGGCTTGATCTTGTGCGTCCGTTACACAGAGGCGACGTACACACTAAACGAGTTGCTTGAAGTAGGAAGCATCATATAGAACTGCATCTGTGACGGACGAGAAGTTATCGCCTGGAAGACGCAGCGGTTGTCCGCAAAAGAGCTCAGCGCTAGAAGTATAGAGATCGGCCTTATCGGCTGTGCGGATGTTGAGTAAAAACTGAGACCAGAGCTTCTGTTCAACGGATCGCACCAACGACGGTGAGGGCTGCTTTTAGCTGTCGACGAATGCGTTTGACCACGTCGTTTGAAGCCCCATGGTGCACCGTATTACATGGCAATGGTATATGGACGCGTTTAACCTCTCTGCAAAGAAACCGTTTTCAAATTGAGGGCTGCGGTCGATTTTAACCGTGCCTTGGCGGCCTTAAGATGTTATTCAGCGCCCAGCAAATGCGCGATTTACGGTCTCTGTGCGAACGTCGGGTACAAGAAGATCTTCGGTCATCGCGTGCAACGATCTATCTTTGTCAAGGCATAGGTCGTGCCATTGGAAAATGCTGAACTATTTGCAATATTGATGTGAAGATGCGCGGGTCGGGATGTGATCACAGGGTATCACCCAATCAGGGCGACATGTGGCGGTGAACCTTAGCGTGTTGACAAGCTAAGCAAGATCGTGCCCAGGCGCAAATATCCTTTTGTGTACCGAACTAGACGTACTTATCAGAAACAAGTTCGGTCGTTGCGCGAGTGTCAGGGTGAACCATGTTATGCAGCGTGTCCAACACGTGACGTCATAAGGTTGACAGCACGATTGGGCGAGAATGTCCGGCAGGAGAATCGCACACAATCCCCCCAGGTGCTGTCGGTAGTGGCATGTCTGCAAAGCGCAATTGTGAATACTGGCAGGACTGACGGAAACCATTCCCTGTATGTTGTGTGTCGTGGCCAACAATTGCCGATAGGCGTGACAGAGCACCAGCCAAAACGTGCCGTTGCCAGCAACGTGTTGAACGTCTCCAAAAATTGCGAGAAGAAGTCTAGGCGACGCACGTGGCGGAGTGAGTAGCATTTGTAATTACCAAGGAAGACGTGTATGAACGGTATGTGATCGGCAAAAATCACGAACTGACGACGTTCGAGGTTTTATCTAAAGTGACGAACGGCCGAATAGGCACTTGTTAATTCTAGACGGAACGTGTGGTACCTAGTTTCTGCGGGTAATAGGCGTTTAGGAGAAAGATGAAACGGACTACAGATCCCATTGACGAAATGTTGGAGTACAGTACCAACAGGTGTGTCACATGCGTCCGCGGCTATACTGGTGGTGGCGTTCGCGAAGAAGTGGTGCAGCATCAACGTAGGATCTGGCGGTTTTCTATGCGGTCAAAGAAGTCGACAGCTGCGTCTGGCAACTCAACGTTACATTTGGGACGGCCACGGAGTAAGTCGGCCAAGAGTTGCATGAGTTGTGCGTAGTGTAGGATAACTCCGTGATAATGTTTAACCATGCCGTTAACACGATTGTCAGGAGCAGACGTTGTAGGGCGGAGAAGATTGTGAACCTCCTGTACCCTGTTGCTCAGCGATGCTGATCAGCACAATATTCCAATACCTCAACTGCTGGGTAGCCAAAATCGCGTTTATTCTATTTGGCAGTAACATTGCCACTCTTCCGGAGAACAATCACAGGTGCTTCTGATGCTCTGTGGAAGACTTAGCCACTAAAATGTCGATATGGGGACGGACGAAGTCCAGTCGTCCGTGGGATCATAGATAACCTGCTGAAACCGTTGGGTGTCATTTCGGAGACCTTGGTTTATGCGCTGTCTCTCGTAAACGAAAGCAATTTCGGTGTTGTACGACTGGGCTCTTTGCCGTCGTCCATAGTCCGCGCCTCGCAGTGGTTCTAATGTTACCTGTCGCGTTCTATGAGACGGGCAGTCTCCATGCACACGTCCGGACCTTCTGAATAACGCGTTATTTTGACTTCTGCCAGCTCAATTTTCACACGCCATGTCATTCATGAACACTCCCCCGCTACTGTGCAATCTGGCCCTCCGTTTCCTTTAAGTTCTGAAGCCAACGGAGATATTGATTGTCGGTGCGAACACTAAACCGCCCGCCCAACAAGTAGTGTCGGAAATGCTTCACGAAGAAAACCAGGGCTAGTATCCCCTTCCTGGTCGTGCAATAATTTCGTTCTCGTTCGCTAAGGGCGCGATCACTATCTCGCGCCCATCAGTACCTTTTTGTGATAATACGGCTTCAGCGGCATAGTCTATAACATCAGTGTCTAAATGTAACCACCGGGTGCAGACGACAAATCTGGTAGTGACGTGATGAGCGCGGAACATAAAGGACGTCGGAGGGCCCTGAACGCTGCTTCACATTCTCTGGACCATTTAAACTTTCGATTGTTTTCTAGGATGGTGTGCAGTGAGCTGGCGATAAGTGCGAATCCTGGTGTGATTCTTCAACAATTCGAAGCGAAGCTCAGAAAACGACCTACCTCCTCAGTGTTTTTCGGCGTAGGCCCGGTCACAACCTGCTCAACATTCTTCGGATTTGTTCGAATAACGCTCCCAGAAATCACTTGTCCCAGATATGCTACTTCTTTTCGCATTGACTGACACTTTGAAGGGTTGAGGGTCAGGCCTACTTACGGCAGCCTTTCATTGACGTTGACTAAATTTCTCAGGTGTTCCTCGTTCGTCTTTCCGTGGACGACGTGCTGAAGTAGATGGAACTCCTCGGAGCTTCGAACAAGTCATCGATGCGGGGTAATAAAAACGCATCCTCAATGACGACTTCGTTTAACTTCTTGCAGTCAACACATAATCATGAACTACCGTCTTTCCTCTTTACCAGCACCAAGGGAGAGGACCATGGGGAGTTCGGGGGCTGAATTACATTTTTCTGAAGCATCTCGTTAATCATCTTGGATGCTTCTCCTTGTAGGGCCACTGGGATTCTTCTGTGTGCCGTCCTTTTGTGCTTTGGCACATTCGTTCGCCCAAGGTTGTTTCTACTCCAGGCGACCGCGTCAGTGTGATCAAGGATTACCTTCCTCAACTTGGCTGTGCTTAGGGTGCCAATACAGCACTCCGAGCACTTGGGTAACGCTTCGACTTGTGACCCGACATCCCCTGGAACGATATACAGAGTGATGTCGGAACAGTTATGGTCGTACAATGATCTGAGAAACGCCGTGCACGAGGGTCTAACCAGCTGACGTTTTGCTAGGTCTAGGCAGCATCCGAAAAGTTTTAAGAGATCAATCCCGATTGTGCAGCTAAATGGAAGACTTGGAGCCACCACGAATTTGTGTCGGAGTGTCTGAATAGCTATATTTTCCATAGGTGTGATCAATCCTTGGGGACTCCTGGACGAACCAGCGGAGGTGGTTAGCTTCCATTCGTAAGGCTCTAATCTGCGGCAACCGGGTCTTTTAACCACATCTGATTTGATCAAACTGCAGGCTGCCCCCGTATCTAACAATCCCACAGTGGTGGCGTCCCCAATCTTCAACTCTACGGCAAAAGCCGAAGTTAAACACGGACTGATTGCTGATGGAATATATATCGTATTGTAAATTCGCTCACCTGAGGCTATGTACCGTCGCCGTCGATGAGAAGTATGGGGCCGATCATTCCAACCACGGTAATAGGTTCCACGTCCAGGACGCGAGCGGAAGTGGAGGGGATCGGGCTACGGGGGCCTCTGTAATTCAGTGCTTGACCATGGTACCATGTACGACGATAAGCCAATGGACGGTGTTCGTTGTGCAGCGTGGAGCACGGTGCTGTCGGAGTCTCAAGGGTGACGTCAATTCCATTCAAGTTCTCCGTGATTTTCTTCGCCGCGTCCAGTGCGGCTTTAAGATGCAGCAATAGCTCACGCTCCATACTTATTCTAGACACACCAATGACCAACTGCTCCAACACCCATTTGTCTTGCTCTTGGGCGGACTCGCCGTCGTATGCCCACTCGGCGAGGTATCGCTGGTCTCGCGCAAACGCACCGACCCTCTCGCCTGCCTGTTGTCGCCTTCCCTGAAATTGTTCCCTTTATTTTACCGGCAACCTAGGTGAGTCTAACAATTGGCGGAGCTCCCGGAATGTCCTGTCACCGATCTCATCATCCATCACTTGGCTGCTCAAAACAAAATCCAGCGCCTCACTTGACAGGAAACAAATGAGAGCCGCTTCACACTGAGCAGCGAGAAATTGATCGATGTACAGCTTCGCCATGCTTTGCCATCGTTGACACGACATCTACAGGACAAACTCCTCCTGCATCGGTAGAGGGGGCAATGCAGTCGCTGGTTGAGAGAGAGATTCTTGGCCGCCCGTGAAGGAGTGCATACCACCTCTGTCATCGTGTCGGTCCTGCCCTCTTCGGTCAGGTTCTGATCATATTTTGCCTGTTTTACTGGCATCTGTCTTCTATGAATACTGAAAAAGTCGCAAAATTGTAATATACCCATAAGGAAAGAGAACAGGAGTGTGTCGGTAAATGTTTATGGAGAACACTCAGCACTGCTACAATAGTAAGGAAGCGGTAAGAAACGATACAGAGCATCACGTCACGGCTCGATCAGTCAAGTTTTCCTTAATTGGTGCCTCTTCCCTGGCGAATGTACAAACCGAAGGCTTACGCGCGTCCTCTTAGTTTCGGTTTCACTTTACAGCCACTGGCCTGATGTTCAAGGTCATGTCAAAAATAGGTGCTTGGAGGATGGAATGGATGTATTGGCAAAGAATTTGATCATTCTTCCATGTAGGTGGTCCCAGAAAAATGTACAGAAATTTTTATGATGTGGGCGACGTGGGGACGCATATACTTGCGCGAGGAACGGATGAACCCTTCGACCGGACGGCATTCTTCGCTCAAATTCCAAAGAATTTTGAGGGGCTCGCGATGTACCCAATCATTGCGGAATTTTGGGTGTTTGGGTGCGGTGGAATATTTCTCGCGAGGGATATATGAGTGAAACCAAGAATGGAGAGCGGAATCTCGCGATAGACGAAAGTACGTGAAACTGACCATGTGAGCTTTGGCGAGCAATGGAACATATGATATTGTGGCATAACCTTCTATGTGACGTTGATAGCATTGTGTCAATTGATGAAATATATACCACAAGCGTTGGATGTATTGGCAAAGAATTTGATCATTCTTCCATGTAGGTGGTCCCAGAAAAATGTACAGAAATTTTTATGATGTGGGCGACGTGGGGACGCATATACTTGCGCGAGGAACGGATGAACCCTTCGACCGGACGGCATTCTTCGCTCAAATTCCAAAGAATTTTGAGGGGCTCGCGATGTACCCAATCATTGCGGAATTTTGGGTGTTTGGGTGCGGTGGAATATTTCTCGCGAGGGATATATGAGTGAAACCAAGAATGGAGAGCGGAATCTCGCGATAGACGAAAGTACGTGAAACTGACCATGTGAGCTTTGGCGAGCAATGGAACATATGATATTGTGGCATAACCTTCTATGTGACGTTGATAGCATTGTGTCAATTGATGAAATATATACCACAAGCGAACAGTTGTTATCAGATGGATTTGTGAGGTGACTCTCTACGCTCATCTTGTAATGGTTCTTCAACTCTAAGCAGTCTACTTGTGATTCAGTTAGCGTTCTCACTGTTGATACTGACCGTTACAGCCAAGTTGTGCGGCAGAATGTTTATTATATATAATCGCGTACAAAATAGCACCGTAGAACCCTTCAACAAATATTTTTCTGAATTCACTGGTCGTTATTTCTTTACACGTTGTCCGGAAACAGTTTTTTGTAACAGTATTCAGCTTGCCGATTAAGGAGGTTAAAGTCTCTTGCGGAACAATTCCACCACATCCGTGAAGATTGCCACCATGCCTGAAGGCTCCGGAAAATATGCCAGAGGAAAGGCAAGTCCCACAGTTTGATGGCGTAGCGGCTCATTTTAGCTCAGACGGATGTGTGTCTCTTAACGGTGAAGTTAGCAGCAGAACTAGTGTCAGTGCTCAGTCAACCTTTAATTTTGGTGGGATGAAGATGAAACATTTGGCTAGACAGTTGGGACCGGTGGGGGCTTTAGCGCAAGCCGCAGAACAAGTGGTGTTTGTCAGAATAGTTTAAATGTGTGTAGCTCTGATTGGGGGTCGGAACGCCATCAGAGACTGTCGTTGCTTGAGCCACTGAAGTCTAAAGGCTGGCGTATCAAGCAGTACTTAGTGGATTGTCAGATTCAAGGTTGTCCTGCTGTTTTTGTGCCTGCAACCCCCCAGTTAGATTTTGCAATGAGATCACTCTCTCAACTTTGCTGAACTCCGCGGATTCGCCAGAGGTCGAGTTAACCTATGTTACGGGCGATCCCACTATTGCTGCAAGTATTGTGTTTAAGTTAGATTGGTAGGCTGCGGTCAGCGAGTGCTCCGACTTTTGCATCGTTGTCAAGGAAGAGCTCACGAGACAAGTGAGGACCGTATGATTTTGTCACCAACAGTGGCATGCGTCAGAGCCAGAGAGGTGTTGCGTGCCTTTCGTGGACAGTAGTACCATGTCCCAAGATCTCGGATCGATGTACTATTGTTGGAATTTTGGCATGTACCAAACAGTGCTGATGGATTGGCAGGGTTTGCCGTTGGTACGAAAAATTGCAGCGCTGTTCTCTAACAGACAGAAACTCATTTGTGTTCTTTGGGTACATTGGGACAGATTGTGAAGTGGCCGCCACCCAGCCTGCAATCCGCGTGGGATATAAAAGCAGATCGTATCAACTAGTGACGGCACTAGCCGAAGTTTGCTTAGCTCACCGAGATCGCTACGTAATGCGCGAAAGAGACTCGAGGCAGCCTCGATCAAATAGCATAGGGTAATCGTGATTGTAGTAGCGAGACCCATCCGAGTGTGGCCAGGGAAAGAGGGTCGAAGAAAAGGCTATTAGACCCCGAAATTTTCTGTCATGGAGTCATGTATCGTAAACTTTGGTTGGTGCGAACTTGCACAGATCCTTGCAGGTTGTCATGGGTTCATCAAGCTCGATGCATCTAGTGGATGACTCACTGCACACCGACCGAGTGCGTGTTTTCCATGAATCGATGTGTCACAGGGAGCTTCTGACTGTTGAATAAAAAAGTGTTGTAAAGGCGGTTCCAGTTTGTTGCGCAACCCCAATTAGCGTACATTACGATAGCCTTAGCGCAATAGCAGCGGAATCTGTATCCAGACGAGTCTGAGTGATTATCTTGACAACATTTTGAACACAACTGTTGATTTTGTCAAGGTTTGTTGCGCTATTTTGATATTGCTGAGGTTCGCTTGAAAGGTGGTCCTACGCTTTACTCTCTTCCCCAAATGAGATACATTACTCATCTTTGTTCTTACACAACCTACTTTGACCGTTTCCCTTACCCCTATTTAGTTCGAGACCTGCACACTTCCAAATACCGAAATTAGACATTTCTCTTCCATATTTTTTCCTGAGTAACTTATAATTCCCGTCAATTCTCGATGCATGAACAGTTTTTTGCTCTGGCCAAACCAATGACCATTTGTCTGAGTGAGCTCAACCCGTTTTATCGTTCAACATTGTTGATCGGTGCCTGGTTGTCAATTTGTTGTGCGGGCAATTTCCTTCGTTAATTTCTGGGGATTTTCACATTCGAGGTGAGAGACAAGTTTCCTATACATTGATTCAATTAGTACCGTATTAAATCCAGCTATTACGAGCGCCTTCTTGCTAACCGTTTTGGGGCTGGATTATCTCTGTCATAGAATATTGAGGGGCATTCACTGGACCAACAGATTACGCGTAACTCGGTGTGAACTTGAATCG
>QNGE01005123.1:0-33054 GCA_008508345.1 Paragonimus westermani | reverse complement strand
CAGTTTGGCCGCCGACATGATATTATGCAGGCGGTAAGTAAGAAGGTTTTCATGGGTCCTAGGTTAGTCGCTGGCGACGTTGATGGCTTGCGTGGACTAGCCAGTCAAATGAAAGGCTGTCAGGCGATGTTAATGCAGCTAGATTACGGTGCAGAGCTAAACTGCAAAACAAACCTCATTAAAGCAGTTAAGCGATTGCCTCACCATCTGCAGGAGAGATGGGCAGAAGTTGCCGAGGGTATAACTGAGCGCGGGAGAGAACCTGATTTTAGCGATTTGCTGTTTTGTGGATAAAAGAGTGGCAGTCAGTGCTAGTCAGTATGGTCAGTTGGCTGCTCGCTCAGAAAGCAGGACAAGCACCTCATCATCCTCTGGACATTCTGGAATCAGATACTCCAGGTGCAACGTCGAAGTAGGTGTGCCTTATGAGAAGGTGAACTTGAAGTGTCCGGTTTGTAAGGGCAATCACGATATATCCGATTGCGGGCGGTTCAGCGGTCAGTCTTTGGAGCAACACAAAGCAATGCTGGAGAACACCGGACGCTGTTTTGTTTGCCTAAAATCGAACCATGTGGCCAAGTCTTGTGGAGTACAGATACGATGTGCGGTACCGGGTTGTGTTCGAAGCCATCAAACGTTGGTCCATGAGGATAAGCCCGAACAGGGTAAGGAGAAGAGGACAAAGTCATCCTTGTGCAGTGCTACGTCCAATATAAATGATGTCTGTCTAGGATCCGTCCCGATCAGGTTGGTTGGCCCGAAAGCGTCAGTGACAACGTATGCCTTTCTGGATAACGGGTCTGACACTACATTGCTCGATGAATCTATCGCAAGGACAATTGGTTTGCAGGGACGGCCCTGCCAGCTGATGTTCCGTACTCTACACGGAAATTCTGCAACATCGTGCAATAAGGTATCGATTGAATTGCAATCGTTGGATCAGGAACATTCCATTACAGCTAATTCGGTTTATACGATAAAACAGCTGCCAGTGACTCAGGCTGACGTTGTCCGCCAATAAGAAGTAGATAGATGGACGCACCTGAATGGTGTTTCCTTCAAGAGCCTAACCGGCGTGGGGATTTTGATAGGATGCGATGTCCCTGAAGCACACTGGGTGCTGGAACAGAGACTGGGCAGCATCAACGAGCCTTATGCAAGTAAGACCATCTTCGGCTGGGGCCTCCAAAGTCCATGTCGCACCGAAGCGCGGAATGAACACTGTGTAAACCTCATTGGAGTACGTCCGGTATCGTTAGATGATCCGGTCCGAAGAGCGTATGAGTTGGATTACACTGACGGATGCACTTCGGACAACAAAGGGCCTTCTGTGGAGAACAAGCGAGCATTGAATATGACTGTTAGTAGTGTAATACCCAGGCATGGTCACCTTGCGATAGGTTTGTCGTGGAGACAAGATAGATGGGCATCGCACAACAATAAGGAGATAAAGGCAGCCGTTCTATCATTCAAGCCGAGGTACTTCCTTATCCGTGGGTTGACTCCAATACGTAACGTTTTACCATGGACAGATTCTACAGTAGTGTCGCAATACCTACAGGGCACCTCATCACGTTTGGCAAATTTTGTTGCCAGACGTGTGGGACTCATCCACGACCTTACTTCTGTTTCACAGTGGAGGCGTGTGCCTTCAGAATTAAATCAGGTCTATGTGGCGTCTGGGGGAGTGTCACAGGACTTGACCAAGGAGATGAACCTCTGGTTACGGGGCTCCAGATTTCTGTTGAACTCAGAAGAACAATGGCATAAAACGCTAACGTTGTACTTGTTAAAGGAAGACCCCAAAATTAGGCGCACCCATGCGATTACCACGAAATCGGACCTTAATTTTACACTGGACCAGCTGGTACCAAGGTACTCTAATTGGACTAAGTTGCAGCGGGCCATAGCTTGGTTATAACGTTACGTTAACTTTGTGTCCGAGTTTATATCCACTGGACAAAGCGCATCAGTCAGAGTGGGAATTCTTCGTACGTGCGGGATCAATGCCTTTTGTCTCAAACTGGTAAAGCTCGTGCAAGAGCGCGAGTTCTCCAAAGAATTCAGGGTCCTGAGATCATTCACCGTAAATCCTCTTAAGGTGGGTAGACTTAAAAGATTGCTACCAGCGTTGATAGGTGGAGCACTGCATCTTGGCGGTAGAATCCGATCAGAAAATGGAGACGGTGTGAAGCTGGTGATTATTCCTAGTCGCAGTGCTGTCACAAGTCCTTTGATACGTCACTATCACGAGTCCGCATGGCATATGAGTGCTTTCCATGTACTTGCCAGCATCAGGAGGCGGTTTTGGATTTTAAAAGGTATGGCGGCCGATAAACGAGTGGTAAGTGAATGCTGTCACTGCAAAGGGGTTTATGCTTAGCAGTGCACTCAAACAATGGCGCCAATTCCATCGATGAGAGCGTCGACGGACGGTTACTCATTCAGGTATCGTGAGGTGAATTATTTCGGCCCATTTAGAGTGCCTATAGGAAGAGGCGAGCTCAGGCGTTATGGCTGCATATTCACCTGTTTACGGACTCAGGCGATTCACAACGAAGTGGCTCATTCCATGTCTACGGATTCTTTTCTCATGGCTCTTGTGCGATTTTTGGGAAGGAGGGGCAAGCCGGACGCCATTTACAGTGACAACGGTTCCAGCTTTGTTGGAGCAGACTTGGAGCTAAAACGAAGGCTGCGACAGCTGGACCAGTGTGTGTTGACGGATAGGCTATCGAATCAAGGAATTGATTGGTATTTTAATCTTCCGGGTGCAAGTCATCGGGATTGGGCTTGAGAGAGAATGATCCGAACAGTGATACGAGTTCTGTCGTCGGTAACGCAACGGCAGGTAATGAATGGAGAGTCACTTACCACCTACATAATGGAAGTTGAACGAATCGTGAACGATAGGCCACTCGTGCCTGTTTATTATGATCCAGATAATCCCCAGGTAACTCGTCCAAGTGATTCACTGTTGCGCTCGAATATAGGCCTAAGTACAAATTAGGTTACCTTGTGCGAACATCAAACCAAGGGCTGGAGACAAGCACTGCATTTATCTAGTGTGTTCTAGAAACGATGGCGGAATGAATACCTACCCCAGCTGCAAGATACACCTAAGTGGTTGAAAGCTTTGCGTGATCGTCAAGTAGACGACGTAGTTCTTTACGAAAGAGCCTCCAAAGGTGTTTGATCCTAAGGTATAATCAACGAGGTATTCCCTGGTGACGAGAGACATGTACGTCAGGTGTCAGTAAGAACCTCGGATAGCACTGTAAGACGGGACACCAGATCACTTTGGGTTTTAGGAGCGTCTGCAGAGTAACACCAAGTTACTAGGGATGAAGCAGTGAGTGTGGACCCTCCCGTCGAACCGGTCGTTGCCGCTGTTCATACTGCCACCTTGATTTTGGACAACCAGCCGGTTTTCGGGGCCGGCGTTGATCTTGTCAAGGTTTGTTGCGCTATTTTGATATTGCTGAGGTTCGCTTGAAAGGTGGTCCTACGCTTTACTCTCTTCCCCAAATGAGATACATTACTCATCTTTGTTCTTACACAACCTACTTTGACCGTTTCCCTTACCCCTATTTAGTTCGAGACCTGCACACTTCCAAATACCGAAATTAGACATTTCTCTTCCATATTTTTTCCTGAGTAACTTATAATTCCCGTCAATTCTCGATGCATGAACAGTTTTTTGCTCTGGCCAAACCAATGACCATTTGTCTGAGTGAGCTCAACCCGTTTTATCGTTCAACATTGTTGATCGGTGCCTGGTTGTCAATTTGTTGTGCGGGCAATTTCCTTCGTTAATTTCTGGGGATTTTCACATTCGAGGTGAGAGACAAGTTTCCTATACATTGATTCAATTAGTACCGTATTAAATCCAGCTATTACGAGCGCCTTCTTGTCAACCGTTTTGGGGCTGGATTATCTCTGTCATAGAATATTGAGGGGCATTCACTGGACCAACAGATTACGCGTAACTCGGTGTGAACTTGAATCGTTAGCGAACGATTCAATAACGACTCTTGTCAAACAACATTCTGTTGCCAGACATCACTTTGCCACAGTTCAGTCAAACCTGACGATGACAACACCCAGCGAGGCGAACTACTTGGTTTTCCTCAAAGCAATATCGAGCTGTCTCCACTGTCTGTGGATAAAAAATGTTAATTTCGAAGAGGTGGACACCATAAGGGCTTCGCCTTTTAGGCTCCTAGCCCCTTCACAAGGTGTGTATGGTGGCACTGATTGAGGGGATCGTAGTTCGGAGAGGCACACTATAGCGAGGTCAACATACTGACTGGATATGTTATATGGGGATTTGGTCAAATGCTCATCGGACATGAACAGACTTGTACTATTAAAACTTGCTTAGCAAGATGATTTGTGGCCCACTGGATGGAGACGTCAAATCACATGCTTTCGCGAACTGCCCTCTTCGGTGAAATTTCCTTTCATGAATCCTGTTAGACACCTGTACAACCGGGAGTATGATAACACGCCACATATTGCAGAATCTCAATCTGAGGAAGACAAACTAGCTCTAACAATTTTTGAGAATCGTGCTCGTCCGATCAATGGCCACTCCCAGGTTCTGTCGCAACACAGGACCGTGGGAATTCTTTACTTCCCAGTCGAGCTTCGTTCGAAAACCATCCATAATTTAACGAAACCCCTTGTTGCGTGAACGAGAGCTGAATCCGAAATAATCTGCCTAATGCAGCCCCACAATGAGAAAGCGAGATCTAGCAGGCACCTCTGGATGTTAAACCCAACCGGCTTGCCACAAACGGTATGTCACGCCACCCTGTGTTTATCCTAAAAGCCCTGGCAAACTTAGGGTGCTACTCGACTGCGCGGTAAGATATCGCGTCACATCTCTGATAAACCACCTATTGCGGGGATCAAGATTTATTGATCGACTTTTGAGTGTGCTGCTCAGCTTTAGAGGTTACCGGGCTGCAGTTGCACTAGATAAAGAAAAGATGTTTTCGAAAGATATTATGCCCAGAGCAGACCGTGACGTCCTTCGAATTCCTTGAAGGCTTCAGGGTGATCGCACAAATAAACCCACGGGACAACTGGTGGCAGTCCATGTGGTTGAGGCTACCTCAAAACTAATGCAGCATACTCTGAAAAACTCAACAATTACCCCTATCATTCAACTGGTTTGGTGATTTGTCACCCGTCTGGAATATATTTTTTGCACATCTATTGCAGTGAACCGTGCTGGATCTAACTGTGTTGATGGATTACAAACCCTCTGTTTATGCGGTCAGTTTGGTTGCCACATGACGGTTCGGAGCGGAATACAGTACCAACCTTTCCTTTGCTGACACCGCCTCATGTGCGCGGGTCTAAGCATGGTTCACTGCGCCATACCTATTATTTCAAATACCCAGGTCGTTGGCATGTGCCTCTTCCTTGAAAACTCACATAGACATCCTGTTTTAGTGGCTAACGCAGTGTTGGCTGTGAGTGCACCAAAGTGGTAAGTTTCGGATCACCACTGCAATGCTGAAGGAGATGCAAATGCTGCACGAGGATTTTCTATGTAAAAACTGTGGATTCCTCTCCGCGTGCGCTCTTGGATCTGAGCACTGGACTGGTAATCCAAAACGAGCGTACGTTTTAGTTTTTCTCAGAGTTGGTGCTGCAAAAGTGGCAATGGTGCACTTTAAGTCCCACCTACAGGTGGTAACCGATGGTGAAAAACACTGAGTTACCTGCAAGTGGGGAGTCGCTTCATGGAGAGAGTGTCCTGTTACACTTTATTCTACCGATAATGCCAGGTTTGTCCCAAAGTTGCTCTTTCCTTTGCATCCAATTTGCGTTCAAATTTTTCCCTAGTAAAATATTCCTACATTTGGATCGAACTCCCATATGCAATTAGGGTCAGTAAGAATATACACCAATTCCAACGAATCTCAGGAACTTTCCTAACAATGATGGACGTCATGTCCATTCTCAATCTCTACCTGTCTGAGGACGTTATTCTTGAAAACGGACCTAATAACATCTGACGACAAACCCTCTGTGTTGCGTGAGGTTACGTCACGCAACCCTCGAAACAATCAAAACTGCCAATTTCAGGATAGGTATTGTACTTTTAGACTTGCCAACGAACAGGTAAACATGTCAATAGGCAGCACGTATGGGTGTCTGTATACATGTCCGTAGGTAACAACCCAATCATCCTGGTAAGCCCTTACCCCATACTTATCGATAGCTTGCGTGTCTGCGTTGTACACCACCACGCAGAAGCTGAGCATGCTAAAACTGTTTGGAAAACAAAAAAGAACTAAACCTGTTCGTCTCATGATTTCATAGTAACCCTGAGTCGCAACTATTCCTACCTTCCCCTGATAGACCACAAGAAAACCTCTCGGTATTGTCAAACATTGTTCTCATTTTATATAATGGTCGTAGAGAGATGACTGACATTCAAATCCGGCAGTAATCCTATACCGAGGAAAGCTTATAATCAATCTTGTCTCGTGTCACTTGATAACAACTGTCCGCTTGTGGTATATATTTCATCAATTGACACAATGCTATCAACGTCACATAGAAGGTTATGCCACAATATCATATGTTCCATTGCTCGCCAAAGCTCACATGGTCAGTTTCACGTACTTTCGTCTATCGCGAGATTCCGCTCTCCATTCTTGGTTTCACTCATATATCCCTCGCGAGAAATATTCCACCGCACCCAAACACCCAAAATTCCGCAATGATTGGGTACATCGCGAGCCCCTCAAAATTCTTTGGAATTTGAGCGAAGAATGCCGTCCGGTCGAAGGGTTCATCCGTTCCTCGCGCAAGTATATGCGTCCCCACGTCGCCCACATCATAAAAATTTCTGTACATTTTTCTGGGACCACCTACATGGAAGAATGATCAAATTCTTTGCCAATACATCCACTCCCTTCTTCAAGCGCTTCTTTTTGGCATGACCTTGAACATTAAGCCGGTGATAACCTTGTGAAATCCCAATTGATGCACAATCCAACCATTTTATCGAATTGTGAACGTCCTAAATACTGTTGTCTCCGAAGGATGTAGCTCAGTTTTCTCCCTAAAATTAAGCTTTTCCTTTATACAATTTCTGTTTTGTAGCTCTTTTCACATAGCTGACTCACCGTAAAATTTACAAATTCGGTGTTCAGATAAGTATATGCTTAAAAATCCGTACGCTGTTCACGCTCTCCTGAGCGTGGTTCCCACAATGGTGCGAGAATTTTATTTTTATTATTATTATTATTAAAAGACAGGCGATTCGAATAGACCGACGATGTCCAATGAGCGGTTACGTGAATGCAACAGGATGTGAACGAGCTACCATCAAAGCTGAAACTTGCGTGCACGGGAAGTACGTTCATCAAAGCAGCAGATGCCGGTGACCGTCGATTATCAAACAAAAAGGAGGAGCGACCAAATATGCCGGTAGATTCCTGCCCCCAACTGGGCAAATGTATTCATCCGTTAAGGAGGAATCAACAATTGTCTGGGCGCTGCACACGTGAAGGCCGTACGTGTTCAGTCATCAGTTCTACGTACGGACGGGTCACAAAACTCTAGAATGGATCAGGACCGCTAAGGACCCGGATGGGAAATAAGCCTGATGGGCATCGCGTTTACAAGAGCTTGATTCAAACTTCAGTCACATATCCCGTTCTAGAAATTGCGTTGCTAACTTTCTTTATTGACCACAGACAGGCAAAGAGCTTTCCGAAGTGACTTTTGAAGTAAACGTCCTGGAAATAGATCAGGTCCTACAGTTACTGGTGCGTCTGTGATGTCAAAGAGAGGTCCGCCAGAAAGTGCTTTAAACCGTCGCGAAAGGTGTAAGAATCCCAACAGATATTGAGGGCGAAAAGCTGGAAATGCCCGTTTTCCCACAGAAAGAGGTTTGCTGTTGAAAGACGATAGTAGGGGAGCTCAGCAACCCTCCCAGCCAGCACCGGCCTCCGAAATCGGTGAACTCTGGTCGGTGGGTCTTGTGGGCCCGTTTCCATTATACTCTCGTTGAACCAGTAAGTTCTCGTCATGACAGAACATTTTACCAATGGATTGAAGCGATTGGCATTCCGAATCAAAAGGCATCTACGGTGAGAGGTATGGTGATGGAGCATGTCACAGCGAACCAGAAGCGATCTTGACGAATCAGAGACCACACTTATATAGTGATGAGCTTCGAACACGCATGCAACAGCTGGGGAGCAGGCGCATCCGACCGACACCGTATCACCTACAGACGAATAAACATACTGAACGTCACAAACAAACGGCTAGGGAATGGATGCCAGATAAAGTAGGCAACAGAGAGTCTACGTTATCACCGGGCGTCTTTGTGAGCATGCACGAAAAAATCTTGATGTCAGTTTGTCTACGACACAACTGTTCGACTTCGGGAGGATCGTGATACTGAAAAATGGTCGGAGTGCAGCGATTCAACCTGCTAACTGGTTATCGAAGCTGGAGGGACTAAACGAAATCTGGAATCGTCGTATGCACACACAAAAGAGTACTCCGCAACGTCTCGGCTCGGCAAAACTAGAATGTTCATTCTGGGGAAAGGGTAGAATATTGAAATCACCAAATCACGGGCGCCAGAGACCCAAAATCAACAGAACTTTTGCCTAAGTGGATGGGTTCGCAGCCGGTAATTTCCAAACGAGGCTCAGTGTATACGAGTGAAAGGGACGGCGAGAAGTAGTGGACATGGCAATATGCCAGATAACTGGCACGAGATGTCGACTCCACAGACAAGATCCAAAGGCCGGAAAGTAACGCCGCGCCGGTCGGAGAGGATACGCCGGCAAATGTCGAGATGCCAATAAACGTCAGAAGTGGGAGGAGTATTGTGTAGCAGGCAGCCTTGGTTGAGTAGTATAATGTGTACAATCGGGAACTACAGGACATGCTGCAACGTCAGAAGGACGATGGATCAGTGAGGACTATTGGAAGAGCGAGTACGCTCCATGGGGGAAGTGCCACCAGGGCGAGTGACAGCCTACTGTTACCAAACGTGTATGAGTATACGACAACCTTGCGAATGAGTGTACTTATTTGTGATCCTATATTTTCTAACGTAATCCGTATGGGCGTTTGTGCAGTAGTCAACTTTGAATGCTAAGCGTGCTCTGCGGCTACAACACAGATAACGACCGCTTTTACATGCCGAAGTTTTGCTTTGCCGTTGATTTTCCCAATGATACCAAGGGTGGAAGGATTCAAGGCGGCAGAATAATACTGAGTTACGGCAGTTCCTACTTCACCTGGGACAAGTTGTTGAGAATGGACTTTTGGATAATACGCAGCATAAGAATTTTATCGAATTCCGGGTTTTTTCTACATACTATGCAATCCACCATATGCGTCGCATTTTGCCGACCTTCTCGATGAAAACTTTAGGGAAATGCGCAATATTTTTGGTGTCTACGGGCCACAGCAATTGATTTTCAATTTTTACGATGCAAACCATGTGGGTGATGATGCGCTTCTTTGTGGGCTCTCGCGTTCTTACTTAGCTATCCCGTATGTCTCTTACCTAAATAAGTTGGGAAGACTTGTACACACTCCTGTTGTACCAGCGGCACAGATGTTTTTCCACCTGAAAGCAGAACGGAAGATGAATGAATTACTCATTGCCGATCATGTCTACTACGTTGACATTGGGCCAATCTCTTTCAATTACAATTTTTCTAATCTGAAATGTACCTTTAATATCGGGGTGCTGCAGGATAACGCATTGGTTACCAGCGGGAAATTTGGGTTGATTGCATTTGCAATGAAAGTTCTTTCCTTGTTCAGCTGCACGGCAAGACAAGGAACTGATTCGATGATTGCATATCATTGACTGTTATTACAATTTTCAAACGTGCTGCATGGTAAAGCCATAGGTAGTTGTACAAATCCGTAACAGTGAGTGTGATGTTGTTGCAATGAGCACTGGAGATTTTACTAGTTTTACACTCTGTTACAACAGAACAATACTGAAAGAAGTAACCTCGTTCTCCACATTCAGCCTACGACGCGTAAAAATATTAACAACTTTGATTACCAGGTGTACCAATTAAAAGAATTCGTTGATAAACTTGTCGGCACCGTGTATTCCGTGCAGTTCAAAGAAAAGTGGAAGTTTTGGTGGCCTGGTTTGTACAGCGAATGGCACGACCGGCTGTTTGCCTGTGGGGGTCCGGCCCCGAAAATTTTTGAAATGTACGGCGTTATAGTGCACGAAGAAGATGTGATAAGCACAGAGTGTCCTAAAGCCTGATCCCAACATAGGATAATGTGGTAGCTTCTTACCGCGAAGCATTACTGGCATAGCCGTGAAAATTCCGCCATGTGAAGCAACTTAGATGGAAGTTTTCGAAATTTGTTCCGTATGCCAAAAACTAAAAGATGGATCAGTTTTGCAGACCGGTCGTCCTGTCCGATTTTGAAGTGAAACACTACGTTTCACGTGTTAAAGCCGCCTCCATTAAGGCACTGCAGTGTGGAGCAACCCCGACGGAGCTGAATTTCGGAACTTACCGTCTTGCCTCGCCAAAGCTGACCTATTTTAACATTTCTGGCCGTTAATTATATACTGTATTGGCGAGAAACTCAAAGATGCATTGAGAAGTTCTCCTTAAAATGACCTTGAATTATTTGAAACATCGACTCCAACAAAACCTTGTAGAAGGTAAAGTAGTGTAACTCCCGATTTTTGACTAAATCTGTGAAGCAAGCAAATTATCCATTTTCTTTTTATGTGCGTGAAAGTTTCATAAACTACGATCCTTTTTTGACCACGTCCTTTTCAGTGGCAGGTTATTTTTTGTATCGTTCGTGATCATATCTAGTATTGGCGCATACCCCAAGGTGCCTCCCACATATGCGTTGAGAAATATGAATTATTTATCAATTTAAAAGGCACTGACGCTGTCCCGTCACACTAACGAACCACATTGCGACACTGCACCGGTTTTTAACAGTTGAGCGTGCGTACCACCTAGGATGATGAAAGTGTGTATTAACACCATACTCCAGCTCCCTCCTATCAAGTCTGTAGCCACCAAATGCTGCGATAGATCATTGTGGAAGAGAGAGGAATTTCACCTGTGCCCCAAGTAAATGTGTTTTGAGATTACCCGAGTTTGTGTTGAGACCAAAATATCAGACTGGAAGAGGGAGTATGGGTTTTTTCAACGTTTTAGCAAATTTATCCTGCACACAAGGGGTGTAGCGATGTGGGAAAGAGTAATTTTTTGTTTGCTTACCTGGAGTAACTAAAAATGGCAACCACAGATCCAAAACACCAGAACAGTGCTCTGAACCAACAGTGACCCGTATGGTGTTCACTAGAGAATAACATTTTGGGGTTGCAATATAAGTGTGAACCGAATGTGTTTCACAAGCTCCGCGAATCCCGCTCTGAGATTCACGTTCTAAGGAACAACGTTTCGCAGATAAAACTGCACAATTTGCCTCCACCTAATTTCGAACGAGCTTGCAACTAAGTTAGGTTTCACAGCTTCCATGCATTACCCAAAACCTCCGTAGTAACTCAGTCTCTTACCCAAAATATGGGTGCCACTAGGAATCAAATTTCTACTACGTTTGCTTCTGCAACTACGTCATAACCTGATTATGTTAATAACTCAAATGTCCGTCAAACCATTCCTTTTTTAGCCCACGTCCCGGTATATCATCCTCCATCACTAGGCCCCATATCCATGGTCTACCCCGCCATCCTACCATAATAACCAACTTTAAGTACTTTCCATTGCGGAATCGAGTTCTTGGGACACCCGCCCGAATATAAACAGGAAATTGGTACAATCCTTAGACCAGGCCTTTCTGTGCAAAATTTTGCTACCAACTGCCCCATTTGTCATGAAGCTCTTTGGCAGTTTACATGTGGCACCTGGGAAAAAATTCCACCACTTTATTATTGGTGGACGTGAGACCATTGGTGAGTAGGGTGCATATTTTTGAACCCTCAGTCTTTTTTATCTAATCCCCATACCATTCTCGTGACTGTGGCGCACCTTAGGATATCACGTTTCGTAGGCATCATCTCTCAGGACGAGTTGGTGGATACATTATTCACCTAAAAGTGCAGTTTTCCGCGGTAACACCTGACGGGTCTAATCTTTGTAAAGTTGTGGACTCTTTGTGATTAATAGCCTCTATTGGTTCTCGCGAGCTACCTATAGGATGCCTCTACAGACCGTCCAATGCTACCATCAGTGAGCTTACTGACCTTGTTGAAATAATGAAATATGTTACTGATGAGTAGTCGGGGATTTGGTTTATTTTCAAGTTGACCATCACTCACATTTGATCGCAGCGTTCGCATTCAGATANAGTGCTTCTTTTCGAAAGAGGCTGGCTGCAAAGTCTATCTGAATGCGAACGCTGCGATCAAATGTGAGTGATGGTCAACTCGAAAATGAAATATGTATCAAGCACGCTTCGCGAACACAAACTAGGAGGTGGTGACTTTAACAAGCCTAAGATCTCCTGGACCTCATTTTTAGCTCCAGCAAAGCACGCCTAGTTTCCTTCACGCATTCAACTGAATGGATGGAACCAACATGTCTCAACGTCCATCAGACAGGGGCCTATATTGGATCTCATATCCAGCACAGGTTTCTCGTTTGTAGAGGTATCTATTCTACAACAACCTCCAGAACGTAACCACAATGTTGTCAAAGTTTTGTTTGATTTCGGTATAGCCACCCAACCATCCTGCTCTACCCTCCGACGAAATTGATTGATTGAAGTGTCTTCTCCTCTCTACTGAGAACCGTGAACCGAAATACGTCCTTTCACACATCAAACCGAAACAAAGCAGCCGGAGACTTTATGAAACATCAGACATTCTGTGTCGACGTTCAGGCCTCCATAAATTCGAAAGTCGACGGCTTTTATGTACAAGGAAGAATCCTTATTGCAAAAATGATTGAAATACTTAAAATGCCAGAGTCAAGGTATAGAAGAGTCCTAAATTTTCACCTGGTGATGCAACTGGGTGAGAGTTTTGAACGCAGAGCGTCAAGCGCCACTCCGTCATATATACGAAGAGAAACTCGTGGTATGCAGCGAACAGAGATACGTAGAACTAATGCAGCTGACGAAACGAAGAAATCCCACGAGAGACCCCGCCATGAAAGTTACTAATCTCAGGAACAAAACGGTTGCTAATGATCTTGTTGCAACATGTGAACTCTTCAACTTGCTCTCGCTGCTTCATTTAGCGAGAAACACACGCTATTTTCCGTTAATACTCCGGCGAAAACGTTGAGTTGTGAATAATTTTCCCATCGATGTATGAAACATCCGCTTACAGTAAGCTACCATCAAACCCCTAATCCATCGCGGACCACATGGTATCCCATCGATGATCATCGAGGAAGAAGATGAAGATATATCCATCCTATTGCTTGATTTGGTCGCCCTGTCACTTCTATCCAGCACTTACCCCTCAGTAGAGAAAGCGAATCATTATACCTTGCCACAAAAGTGGCCCATGGCAGGACTTTATTGACTATCGAACCATCAGCCAAACATCAATCTGCTCGAGAATGTTTGAGGAGATAATACAGGAGCACACTGTCGGGTTCTTAATGTCACAAAACCTTATAAACCTTTCACACCACGGTTTCCTCAGTTAGTGTTCTTGTATGATGTGTCAGTTTGAACTCTTAAATCACATATCAATGTCGATCGACGGAGAAAATGAAGCAATTATCATACACTCAGGCATGCAAAAACCTCTTATCGTATGTCTAATAAACACCTATTGAACAGCATAGCATCTTTTGGAATACAAGATCGTTTGTGCAGCTGGCTTTCGTCATGTCTTAGACGCCGCACCCAAATAGTCAAAATAAGGGATCATTACTCTGTTATCAAACCATTAACGAGTGGGGTGATTCAATGAAGTAGTCTGGGATCGCCTCTTTTTCTGTTGTATATAAATGACGTGTGCGATGTTATTAAAAATTGCAAGCCCTTTCTGCCTGCTGACGATATCAAAATCCTTTACAATTTCCGTCAGCCAAACGACATAGCTTTTCGTTCACGAAATATACAACAGAAACCAGTGTCATCGCACATATGATGCAAAACATGACTGATCACGTTCTCAGCGAATAAATCGAACATCGTTGCTTATGTCTGTAAATTACCCAATGGTTTTTTCTCACCAGACGGTTATGGTGTTGAGACCGCCAGTTGCCAGTTCTCTGGTGGCAAACACTGAAAGGACAGTAGGCCGTATCAAAAATATGTTCAGTCTACCGGCTGTCAGACTGACGCTTCACGAAATTTGCGCTCGAACTCAACTTGAATACTGAACATTCGTTTTTTGCCATCTGCACAAGTCCGGCAGGCTCGTGTTACAATACCTTCAGGGATTGTTTGCCAGCAGCTTACAGGGGTACTTTTCTTCGTTCACCCATGGAATGCGCCGTCAATAACTTAGCATTGATCCGCTTTGGTTGTGGAGACGAGTTGAACTGTGTACTTGGATGCCATCACAACAGTATTCACCGTCCACTTACAACACAGATTCTCATATGGTCCAAACAATAGGGGCTCCACGTTGCCAACTCTTCTACCTCTGGAAAGATGTTTGCAAACCTTCTTACTGAAAAGTAATCCCACGGTTGGAATAAACTTCCGAATAAATTCAGAGACAGTGACGACATTCAGCATTTGAAAAATGGCTTGGACAGCTACCTCACGTTATCAAACACGATGTCCATTTTCAAACTGTGTAACCTCTGATGACTTTTTTGAGTGTTATGGGGCAACAAGCAGCTCTGTATAACATAAAGGCCTGTCCTCGCTGTCACACTCCCTCGGACATAGCTTTCTTACAATTATTGGTGCATCAGTTACCCACACGCTCATCTAACATTTGATCTACCGCGTGCCCACGTGACCGTTGTAAAATTAACATCATTTCATTCATGTGTGTTTATTCATGTGCCCGCATTACCCAGATCGTTGGAAAATATAAAATTGATGCTTGTTAGTGAATCCAACAGAATAACCCTGTATGAGCTATACTTAGAACACACCCACTTTATGAGGCCTTCCAAATCCTCTACTCAATATTCCGGTTGCCCGAACAAGCCGTGAATAAATCGCGCGATACCGAGAAAACTGATCAATAGAGATATATTTTATTAAACAGAATTGAAATACTGGTATCACATGAATTTCTTGGCAAAAAATGTTGCATACACATTGTTTTTCATAATAAGTTTGATCAATTCACATTTTCTCACTTAACGTATGAGAGTATGTTTTTTCCTTATCCCGTAAACATCCATTGTGCGAAGAAACCTGGAACAAGTGGACACATAAAACCTTTCTTGACCGAACAGTTTGCGGGATTTTCAACCTTACGACGGTTTCCATCAACTGACGAAGTCCTGCGTTGGAGTTTGTCAAGCCGTCCGCCGGATTTTGGAAGTTCTCATCCTCCCCGTCAAAGCCAAATTATTTCACCATTTTTCGACGCCAGATATATCGCGCGATGGCGAAACATTCTGAAGATGTACTTGGACGTTTTCCTTGAGTTGCCCGAAAAATCGACTTACGCACATCCTTGTAGAAGGTGAAGCAAAGTAACAACACATTTTTGGACTGAATCCATGGAGCATGCGGACTATATTTTTTCCTACTGCGAGCGTCGAAGTTTCGTAAGCTACAATTTATTTTCCGATCATTTCCTTCTCGACAGCAGATTTCGCGTTTGTAATACAGTTTACTTATTTGTCATTTTACATCGCCTGTAGGTATCTACAATGATCGCACATATTTTATCGTGCGTCTCACATAAGCGGTGAGAAGTGTACATTATTATTACTTTATTAATACTGAAAGACTTCCTCCCCTCGAATGCAGACTATAAGTCGAACAGTCTCAAAACAAACCAGTGGACGAGGGTGCGAAACTAATGAGTAACTTCCAAGTGTTGGCGGGCAGAAGCAACGAAACGACGCATAACGCCGACGTCACAGGACTTGTGGTGTGTGGCCGACTGATGGACGACACCAGTTGACAATGTTCCCCGTAAAATAACTTTCCATTCAAGGTGCTACCCTTTAGTATTGCTTCTGAGTGGCACTACTGAGTTGGGGAATGAACTTAATAATAGGCCGAAAAATGCAAGAGAGTACCCATCGCGAACGGAAACCGTTGAAAGGCATTTTAACACCTTATGCCTCAGAGCGTGATTGCTTAATGAATTTTCACACTTGAATCAGCTTACTACTGCCTCCAATGTCGCTTTGTTCTGGGACACACGAACGTTTTATGCAGTGGGACCAAGGGCTGGAAATGAGGGAGCAGTTTAATGGGTGAAGCGGATAATCCTGACTGCAGTTTGAATGTGGCTTTTGAGTGCCATTTGAATGTCATAATTAACCCTATTATGACTCCTCGTTGTTAATCAAACTGCATCCATGCTGACTAAAATGTGGACTGATGTGTATATCATAGGTGGGCGGTAAACTGTGAGCCACCAATCCAGCCCTCTAATGCACGCAAGGATATTGTGACATTAATCTAACCCCCCTTAGCACTGAGATCACCTCTGTAGAAAAAAGAACAAAACAAGGCCGTTTTCCTCCACTTCCGTTCACCAACGAGTTAATCCATTTAATCCACCAAACTCAATGGAAAACTGAACAAAAGCGAAGGCGAATCGAAAGTAGCTGCCTTCGGGTCAACACAAGCGGACGAAACGCTCTACAGGGAAGTTCACATATGCTCAGGCTGTGATGAATTGTCCGCCGCCGGACAGGAAGGCCTGCACCACTCAGCCACCATCTGCAGATCCGCTCTCTTCATTGTGACTTCTCTCTGAGGCTTTTAGTAATTCTCCCATACCTTTTTTGCAAATGGTCAAATGAGGAAGTAGCTCTCATATGGATGTGTACTGATCGTCCGAACTTATTGAACAAACCACTGAAATTAAAACGGTTCGTCCAAGACAGCAACCCTCAAATTTTAGATCTCACAGAGATTTGACATTTCACAGATGTCACTGGCTACAAGTTGCGTTTTTATTATCACTACACACACTCAAAAGGATTTTCCCGCAGAATCCTGGGAGGCTCTACTCACCTCTAAATCCAAAACTTTTGGCGCCAACTGTCACCGGGACATTTACCTCCCCAGGAAAATGCGGCAAACCGTATTCAAAACCCAGCTCCGTAACCGAGGTAAACTACTTGTTCGTGTTATGGGCGATTCACTGTCATGCGGCGCATCCCGAGAGGAAGCGAGTTCTACCGACTCAGAAGGTTTCATGAGCACACAGTTTTTCTACCGCTTTCTTGTCACAAGTAGTTTCATCGCATCCGAACTTAAAAGGTTGTTCACATATCACGCAAAATCTGGTCGCAACCAGAGAGTTCAGAAGCCTCGCGTTGTACACCAAACAGGTGCATGCGGGTTGCCTTCAACACATCTAATAGGTAGAGACAAAAAACTAACAAACAGACCGAAAAATGATGACGTTCTCTGCAAATATACGCACCACCAGCGAAGAAAAATGAGAATCGACGCCTTCTATGCAACTACCCGACGAAGATACCTCTTTTGGTTGTTAATTGGTTGCGAGATTGTTTCATGGGTACTACTGAGTAGTCTGCAGTTTGGTTCCGACTAACTGGCAGATTAACTGTCACAGCCTGCGATCCAAAATTACGGAGTTTGCAGTGAGGTTGTATGCTTAGGACTTCCCCACTGTCTTTTACTTGATGTTGCTGATCTCGTGTGATTGCTGCGTCAGACCTCACTGTTTCCACTCGTGTGACTTAATAAAAATAGTGACACAGCACTTTCGAATAAACGCTGCTATGTGTCACGCCATGTCTTCTCACGACGCCGTTGATGACCAGCCAGCTGCATCATACTGTTGTCAAAGTGAGTTTCAGCTCCGGCACTTCTCAGCACCGTTTATGTTCAGGATCTCTCGCATGCTTCACAAAGTCACTGAAGGCTTCACGAATAGCGTTCATTTTTACTGAGTCCATTCTTCGACTTCAGCCGTTATTTTCTACTAAGGTTTATCGCATGCCATTCATTTTCTGCCATTAAGCTATCAGGATGGGTAGCTGAAGTGGGTGTGCTAACGCAACTTCTCATTGGCGGAGTCCTTCTCACCAGTGTGGGAAAAACTTGGAAACAACTGGGGCGGTAGAAAAGAAAATCCTACCCTAAGGCTTCTGTGGAGCCGCGGGATTGTAGTGTGGCGGAGGCAACTGCAAGACAGTGAAAGTCGAGGATCGGTGGAGTTGTGGGTGACGTGATGAAACTACGGTTTGCCGACGAAAAGTATCAAGGATATCCCGAAACGTTCCTGTCCCCGAAAATTTAGGGCTAATCATCAGATGGATGAGGGTGAGAAAAGAGCTGGATGGAAGGAAGGTGATGAATATTCTTTGGACGCAATGATCACATAATGACATCGTTATCAAATACATCAATAGAGTGGATGAACTGAAGCTGTGATTCAAACTGAAATAAACACCAAGCGGACTCAGTCATCACCAAGGGACCATATACCCGACAATTATCGTAAGTAACCTGAACCCTCAGAGTGATACCACCTCAAGAAATACCGTTAGATCCCTGTGGGGAAAGTGGTGGGTAAACTGATAGAATTGATTGGTCCAAACCTTATGAATTTGAAGAGGAAAACTACCCAAAAAATGGACAGCTCTCTTGGGTTTTCCGCCTGACGGGACTTCTGACGATAAAAGTACCCGGGCAGTTGCCGCAGGAGAGAATCCCAAATTTAGCATGCCGATGCCTGCGCACTGGCAACTATTGGATTTAGTTTAGGCAGCTCTCAAAGGCTTCGACGTGATAGATGTGGTCGGAACATGACAGAAAACTGAAATAGTTTTGGACGGTCGACCACAGGTGGGCCTTTCCGCCCACATACATGAACTCACGGATGGTATTTTTGCTGTGCGTTTCAACTGGAAGACCTTTCCTAGAAAACACTCCAAGCATATAGGCACTTCCTTGTTACTCCGATGAAGACAGCAGGAAACTCCTCGTTTCCAGCGTCTGTTGGGGGTCATTGGCTATCATTCAAGAAAACAAGGTTTTGGTAGGTGTTCTAATCGCCATAGCGAGTGACTTAGCGAACTTAATGGGAAACGGAGACCGCAACCTCCGAACATTTACCGGAAAGACGAAGCAGTCAGAAAGGACACGTTCGAAAGAGCACTCCCGAACTGATCATACTCTGCAGCACAAGTCAGTATGTCCCAGCCCAGTCCAGTCCTGATGCAGATATGTACCATCCTTGTTGCATTTGTGGCTACTCAACGTGAGAGAGATATCGTCGAGTCGAAGGATAAGGCCCTGCTTGAGAAGAGTGACCCTTATATACCGAGTTTAAGTGTTTGTGTTTAGAAAGTGCCTCCTCTGAAGAGACTCACTCGTAATTTCGGTCAAACGGATATGACACTACCTTGAGAAGCGGTACGCACCGTGTCCTGAACTACTAAGACGGAAGAAGCCTCACCTGAAGATAACTGGAGAATCATCACGGATGGCACTACCGACATGGCGGGCCCGTTTGCACACTCCAGTGCCACGGGAAGCTCGAAGTCTCCCGTCGCGGTGTAGGCCAATGGTGGGTAGGCCGCCTATCAAGGGGAGCAAATGTCGGAATGAAAACAAAGAGAGAAGGCCACGATAAATGGTCATAGTATAGATGTAGCTCAACAGCTAGCGTCTGGAAAAGTGCCGTTGTAGATCCGGCTACGCAAATAAGGCGAAAGCAACACCAGAAAATTTTTACTTAGACTTTCAATCCGAAGCGTCTGTGAGCAAGAATTAGTAACTTTTTAAAAAAGGGAGAGCTAGCAAGGCTACCAAAACTCGGAAATCTCACCTGCTATAGAGCCTTTCCAGGATTTTCACATGAAAAAATATGCGAACATGATTTTACCGGAATTGGTGTGGTGCGGCATCGTGGCCAAGTAAAGAGCACACTTTCCACCGAGAAAGTGGTCGTTAGCCACCCAGGTCCATTACAACCATAAGGGTCTGCCGGGACCAATGACATCCATTTAAGCATTGGCAGGGATTCTGCACCGTCCACTATGGAAGCTGTTCACAATTTTCTTCAAGGAAGAAAAAAATTCGATTGAGCAGCGCGTATTCAACGTGGTCACTATTCACATGGTAGATTGTGGAAAAAAATGAACCGACTACGGGACAGTAGAAAGTGCCTTGTAAGGCCAATCAGAAAACAGTCTCAACTCATTCGTTTGGAAGCCATCGTCTAGACACTGCACAACACGGTTTCTGGAGAGGAAACTCTTTTCTGCCCAGCCGTTTGTATTTCATGAGTGAGGCTGCCGGAAGATTAGACGAAGGCAGAGAAGTCGAGGTATGTCCCATGTACCTCAGTCTTCTCTTCTGTAAATCGCCGTTATCTCACCCGCAGTTTAGTGTGGTTCGCCGTCTCTAGTCAAGTGGCTGACTGAGTAAAGGATTTCTATTGCAATAGAGGTTCTCAAGTGGGAGTTGGGAACGGACCCTGACGTAGGCACAGACCATAGTGGTGTCCCTTGAAAATCCGTTATTTGGTCCCCTGCCTTTCTCAGTGTTCGTAACTTATCTTGTGGTGGGGCACAGCAATCCAACCTTCGTGTTCCCAGATGATTATATGGTACTGGGATCAACAAACAGAGCCTTAACAAAGGATTGCAGGGCAGCAGTAGAGTGAAGTGAGACCAGTGAATGAGACATTACCCTAAGTGCCCAATAACAAGTGTTAGCTCGCTGGCCTTGGGAGCATTCGGTGCTCAGGGTCCATGCACTATTACGCGTTCTGGAAATAGGCTCGACAACCGAGAGTGTTGAACACAGTTGTTTGCATCTCTCAAATGAATTCATGTTGGTCGCATACAACACCAGCAGTGAGATGTGCGTAAGTGAGAGGGCAACCGGAAGTATTTCTGCCGCTGCACAAAGCCACACGTCGGTTTCATCCGAAGTACTGCGGGCAGGCGTGTGTTCACCAGTTAAGCGAATATATTTAGTGTGTCAAGAAGGGACAGCTTGCAGCTGGAGTGATTGAGGTTTGACGGCAAACCTTAGCAAGTTTTATCCAGTGGAGAGGAGCAGGTTGACAGGCAAACCCGCTGAGGCTTTCAAAATCCCTAAAGTCACAAGCGGCAGAAAGATCAAATTTGTTTGGACAGGTGGAATAAAACATCGTCACTAGAAACCATACTCTTCTAGTGAAAGGTAGTAGCGCTCGTTTGGACCTACTTTCAAGTTTCTTCGGCCACCCAAAGTGAATAGGTGGAGAAGCTTCCATGTGGAATAGTTCACGGTGATAATGCGGCCTGCTTGAGAAGGCGTCTGGAGACCGTGTAGCCGGAAATCTTTCCAGAACTCTCTTAGCATAACAAGCAATACCTTAGCGAGTGTTACTTGAGCAGAATTTGGTAACGTGAGGGTTCTGCCCTCGTCCTTTCATCTTCAGTGAGCGTGTTATACCACGGAAAACGTCGAGTAGATTTTGGTGTACTTCTGGTACGCAGCCGGTGTTTCATGTTACATCTTCTGCAGGAGAGTGGCCTCCTGGGCACACTCACCTCTGTCGTGAATAATACAGCATAGAGGTATGTGGCTGAGCATCCTAATGTGACTGCGTGCGCAGAGTGCGGAGCGTAAGTTTTCTGGCTCGTGAGTGAAAGTTCGGTTAGCGACATCACCAAATTGATTCAAGGGTGTTTGCCTCGAGGCACTCCGTCACCTGATGACCCGTCATCCCATATACATCACGAGTTAATGCAAATTTCCTCCCTTTCCAGTCTCAAGTAACGACAGCACTTTCACGTGGTTCTGATATCTGCTCGGCGCAAACCGGAAACTTTTGGCTGATGGCCATAATGCTTAGGCGGTTAAAATCGTTGCCCGCAGAACAGCGGCAGTTATACCAAGGGTGGAAACTCGAGCACCCCGCTTTTTATTCTCACGCCTTTGTTCATCCATGGGGCGTAATCTGGAGCAGTTCTCCCTTTATCAGCTACGTCCCATCTCATTCCTGAGGTCCGTGCCAACTAGCGATGCAACTGAATTATCGAACAAACGAGCCCCCAACCTCTACTCATGATGGCAGAAGAGAGACTTACAACGTTTATGCCGTTAGGTCACCAACAGAGGGGTGCAAGTTGGAATTGGGTGCGGCTGAGCAATGTTGGTTCGTGCCTCATATATATTGTTAGTCTTTTAATGGTTCGCTTATACCATCATGAGTTGCCTGTGAAACGTTCTGTCTTTCCTATATTTCTGTTGTCGGGTTACGAGTGAGTAGACAGGCATTTGCTGTCAAGGAGAAGTGTTCCTAGTTAACTGAATGTATCCCGCAATGGTACGGGAAGATGTTGGCCGAACACATCATCGGCTACACACCTATATATAATCATGCTGTTTTGTGATCTCGGGGTGGAACGAAAGGACTGGTTAGCTATCACTCAATCCCTTGCTTTTATCACTACCCGTCTATGTTGTTTGTCGGTCCAAGTCCCGCGCAGTGACAGGTTAGAAAGGCGTGTATGAAACATCAGGCATTCAGACACTGGTCCTGGTTTCATGATGAACTTTTCGTTTCTTCTCCTGCTTACACAGACTGCTTTGTTAATCAAGGTGGACCGCAGCAATGGGAACCAAATACGAAAAAACCTACGTATCCTCCCTTTAAGTAGAACGGAAGCGGCCATACATTATTCTCTGACATTCCAATGCAAACAGTTTAGGCACCCAATGAACAACTACAGCTCTCGTTCTGTGCAGAGTGTACTCGAACTTGAACAAGCTGCAACCCCGGAACTTCCTCAGGCAACGGTTCTTTTCTTACAACGTTGACAACCACCCGGACAACGTTCCATTAATTATTGTTGGTTGTCTTTACGAGGACCGTTCCAAAGGACTATTAGGCTCCTGCTTCCTTAGAAGATTGTTAGATTAGAAGCTTACTGTGTTGTTGACAAGTCTCATGGTCTCCACCAGCGATGTCTTATGTTTTTCCAATGTCCGTTTATCGGGTCGGAAGAAACTCGCCGGGTTTTGAAGTAGTCAAACTGACTGGCCGTTTTCTAATCGTTTCGACCATCAGTCGACATACCAGCGAACTACACGGCTGCCCTCTCTGAGTTCCTCGAATACTGGGACCAACAGCAAGAGAGCCAGGCGAGTACTAGCTGATTCCGAGCGTTTCTGAGGAAATGTAGGAATCGTGACTCAGAAGCTTCCACACAACTTTGCGCATTCTCTTCTAGATAAAGAGACCCTTCTCTGGCCTTGTCCTAGACGGTGAGGCAAATTTATTTAGGAAGCTAATCAGAAACGTGGGTCTAAAATAGATCCGATCTGAGCTCAGGGCCCCATTTCGAGCCGCTTCGTGATTTAACAGCCGTTCTCGAATGCCGTAATCATAGCGGTGTTCTAATGTCGGCGTTCATGATTCTGAAGGTTCCCAACTGTCCAGGCAGATCCGTGCTCACTCTTGTGGATACTAGTTAATCAGGAAGCACTCTCCGAAACAAAACACACAGTGCGGCGGACGTAAGCTTAAGCAAAATTTTCTCTCGTTCGGAGTGTGTAGAACCTGGAAATCTATGCCTGAGCATGCCCTGAATGCTACTACTTTGGCCGCGTTTGACATTCACCCGAACCGTAACTGCAGTTCTTGGTCCGTGTCGTAGCGCACTCTGCTGCGCACATTCACGTGAGTATGTTTGGCTGCCCTGACTTTTTATGCTACCCTGTTGTGGTAGTCAGTCTCGTGAACTATCTCGATCCCGTAATCTCATCTGACTGAGAGTTCTATCCTCGTAGATTCATCCTCGTTAGATGGGCCAAAGTAAAGCGGCCAGACAAAAGACAAATATCCTCTCTGGATGTGATCCCGGTGTTTTGTTTTGGTTCTGCTTGATTTTCATTCCTGCCTGGTGTGGTCTCTTCGCTTACGACCGGTTTGCCTTCACGTTAGTAGTTGTCATATGTGAGCATGTTGGCTCTGTAGGTTTCCGGCTCTTTAAACTGTGAATAGCTGTTGCGGTTCTTTCGGTAATGACTGATATCGTTGCGTTTGTGCTGCCCTCTGCTTTGTGGTACAGACTGTTGGGCCGGAGTTTTAAGTTCACGATCCCGCTTGCTGAACTGTTCAGGTATGGACGTCTTGACAGTACGCAAATCCCAAATACCCCATGATCCTACGGTGTATACTAAGTAGTATACTGCATCGGCCTTCAAGCATGATAAAGCGACTCGCCGCTTCTGTTGTCTAGGACAGAGTGGCTGGGCAAAAAGTCATTGCTGAACCCTCCTCCTCTTGGATCACATAGTGCTCAATGAAGCATCATTAACACGGGTACCAACTTGGGACACACCCGTGAACACAAGAAGATCTCTCTTGGAGCATGGGACTTGCCCACGGAGAGGGATCAATACAGCACCACGGGACGGCCGGAATGTCGAATCACACTGATTGCGAAGGAAATGAGCTGGTGTGGCATCGGCGTAACAGCGTTGATGGAGACGGCGCTTGCAGATCAAGGTAGGCTCTGAGAAGCAGGAGCTTTTACCCATTCCACCGGACAGATTACTTGACAAACAGTACTCAAGTGTGTGGCTTCTGTTTCGCAGTTGCTAATGGCTTCAACGCGTTGATAAAGAGGGAAACCCACTACATCAGCAAGAGAATTCTGCCTATGTGCCTGCCACCCGATCGTGGTAAGGATGCACATTTGTTAGGGATTACAGCCCAATTCTGTGTCACAATGGTGGGAAAAATTACCATTTCACCGACAAACTGTCCGACACTATCCGATCGGCACTGGTGAGTGACGGACTGTTTATTCTGAGCGATGAACGCCTGAGTCGCTAGCGACTTGTTAGCCAGACCAAAATTCGTTGTCAGATCGTTGTGTCTGATCGAACGGTGGCCACCTGCCTCACCCGTGCGCTACTCACGAGTTGGCTACTAACAACACCCAATTCCAGATAAACGCGAGCGACATCACGACGTGGATTCATCCGGGAAGCGGTCACCATGGTTTGCTTTGTTGTGTAGTTATGTGACAACTCGACATTCCCGAAGGGCGTGTCACATGAGTTTTTCCCGCGGTCCAAGTTACCGCGTATCACAGGCTGATAAGGCTCAGAGCGATTGTCTTTTCATGCGAACCTGTTTGGTGCAGACCATCCAACAACAACGAATGAGGAACTGTGGAAACAAGGCTACATTCAGTGCAAGGATATTGCTGATTTGAAAGAGGCTCCTGTGTCCACTACCTCCCGGGGTATGGGGCAACAAGTGAAAGCAGAATTAACGGCGGCAGCCACCAAAACAGTCGATACCAAGCGCCAGAAACTCCTTGATTGTGTTTATCTCCGGGGTGGTGAGAAAGAGCAATGCAGCGTTTGCCGGGCTCTTATTAGCCCTGGATAATGAACGCAAGGAAGTGACGACCCGGAGTACTGATCGTCCACTTGTTGAACGGTTTTTTAAAACAAGGATGTCTGGTGAGGGAGCAAGATAAGCCGGAGAGCCAGGCTACGCTGATCGCAATCAACCTTAGCAGTTCCGCGATTTGCTCAAGGCATTTTTTGGTCCACTCAACCGGCCTGCCAAAGCACTGGTTGACGTGGACATCTACTGGGGGCATTATGACAGTCCGGTGCAAGCACTGTGGTGGCCTACTGAACTGTCCACCGACTGTTGATTTGGTGACCATAAAAAGCCTATCGCAAAAAGCCGTCGAATGTAAACTTGCTGCCGCCCGGGTTTTGACGGAGAAGTAGAGAGCGAATAGGCAGCTTTGCATTGAAAAGGCTGTAGGCGATTCGAAAAAATGCAAAGTGACGGATCAGCACTGGGACGCGTTCCGCCTCAGCAAACTCACTCCATTCTGTGGCAGAGAGGAATATCACAAGATTTCAACGATATCCTTATCGTGTCTTTGTTTAATGGCGATGGTCGTCGGCATTGCTCCAACAGCTATCGGGGTATTGGTCTGCTGAGCTTCATAGATGAGGTGCCTGAAAGAATCCTTCTCAACCTAACGAAAGCGGAAGTTTTACAGGCCAATAGCACTGAGAATTAATGCGGACTCCGAGTGGGTCACGGATGGATCGGCTTAGTGTTTGCTAGTCGGCAGACTGAGGGAGGGTGAGGGTGACGCAACCAACTCCTGCATGTCATCTTCGCAGACTTCACCAAGGCCTTTGACACCGCGAGTCGTGAGTCGCGGTAGACGGTGCCCGGTAAGTCTGGATGTATAGATGAGTTCGTCAGTTTGATTAGGATGTTGCGTGTGGGCATAAGGGCGAAAGCACAGTCTTGTCGACTGACCTCCGGGGATTTTCACACTGTCATTGGCGTTAAGCAAGGTTGTGCTCTAGCTCCAGCCCAACTGTAATACTAACAGTCGCTTTTCGGGATTCTGTATAGTGCATCGTTGACGTTGTTTACCGGACGGACGGGCGCTTACTGAATATTGAACGTTTCGGCGCACCAAGCTTGCTATAAACCTTAACGATGCTCATCTTTCTGTTTGCAGATGAATGTGGACCGCATCGACTTGCCATCTATTTCGTGATGGTGATGTTCATCTTCCAACTGAATGTGAACGAAGTCAAGATATTTTTTCGTTCAGTGTTCCCTTGGCAGGGGTGCTCTTCTGCACGTGTTTCTAGAAGTTGCATCAACAGAGGCGTTGTTGACAGGGGCGCAAATTTCCACCACTCGGGTGGCAACTTGTTCACAGACATCCCCGTAAACCGTGAGTTGCCAGCTGGTGTGGTATAGACTAGTTATGCACTTGGACGTCCTGAAAAAGGTATCTGGAAGAACCTCAGCCTGGAGATGGCCGCTAAGCTCCGTGTCTGCCGGTTGTTGGTGCTGTCCATACTGCTGTACAGAAGTGAAACTTGGACGACGTATCAGCAGAACGTGCGTTGTCTGGGCCACTTCCATCCGAACTACCTGAGAGGCATCTTCGGAATTCCGTGGCCGGACATAGTTCTAAACACAATGGTGCTGTAGCGAGAGGACATGGACGGAATAGAAGTCATGCTGCAGCTGAATCGCCTTCGTTAGATAGGTCATATCTGTCGAGTCGACCATGACCGTATTCCAAAACAGCTGCCGTACGAACAACCATCAGGTAGACGAAACCTGTTCGTCAAATCTTGAGTAATAGGATGTTATCCAGGTTAATCTCTCGCGTTGTAACAATAACTTCTGATGTCTGGAAGACTTCAGTTTTAACCAGGCGGTTTGGAACAATAGGATCATGGCAGTTGGTTGTAGTAACGTGAATCAGAACGCAAGACAGTGGCAATGAAAGTAAACTAGAATGCATGCAATCTGCCCAGTAGACGTACACAAAGGACATTGAATCAGTGAACGAGTTTGAGTTAAACTCATCATAATCGCGATGTATCACGCGAGCGTTGGTGGCCAATCAGATACGAGGTGAACATTCTGACCTTGTGAGGGACGTACACACGCACACAAAGCAACTAGTAGAAAGCAATTTAAACTTGAGATGGTTGCAAAAATAAGGGAAGTACGTAGTAAAACTGTTGGAAATAGCAGAACTAACGGAGATGGGATGCAATGATAGACCAACACCAATCAGTAGCACCTTGATTTAACACGCCATAAGTCACAATTACCGTCAATGCTCTCGGTGACAGTGAGCCTTGGAGAGGTGCCAGAAAGGGAAGGCGCAATAATACCGCGTGAGCACTGACTTTAATATTGTCAGAGGAGAGCACCGAGGTGAAATGATTGACAGAAGTTAATCGGATTCGTTTCGGAAAGTCTTGCTTTCTATATAGCATTTCCTTCTTATAGTATATTCCTAGTTCTATACGGTACTAACACACGCCAGTAAACCTGCGGTCAGTTTACTGACACATCAAGAGTAAATCGTCTCGTCGATCACTGGCAAATCGTCGAACGAAGTTGCCTCTAGTTGGCTAGAATCGTTTACTCATTTGTGGTTCCCGTATCAAACCGTACATCGTCTGTGTACAAGCTCTTCTATTCGAGCTAACTTCGAGGCTTTGTGTATTGGTGGTTTGCAAATGCACAGACGTAATCGCATTGACCGAATCAACTGGCAAGACGCAACCACTGTTCCACGGAACACAACAGCCATGTCGGAGATATATCGCGTGTTTGTGAATCCAACAGCCCTTGCAGAACCGGCGTGTGAATTTTGCCGTGTGTGATTAGACCAATCAGACCTCGACGCAGGATGGAAACACTGTGCATTGGTCTGGCATCACAGGGTTTACCTTAGACATATTCTCGATAGAGCACGCTGCCTTCGAAATGGCGTAGCCAGCTAAGTGCACCACCTCAGCCCATAACCGATATAACACATCGCCAGGTTGAAACAGATTTGAGAATATTGATGAACCAGTGTTGTATCATAAATCTGAAAGCAAGGCGCATAGAATATTCTACTGGCTGCACCAAAGCATGTTGAAAAGAAACGCAATCATTGACAGAAGTGTGGATTGACGAAAACGTACGTGGCCATCAATATCATTCGATAGCGCGACGATGAGTCCGTGTGACTCCAGGATATCCCTCATGAGCACGCAGCATCATCTCACGTTTTAAACTTGATCGTGGGAGGAGCCGTGATCCATGCATGATGTAGTCTTCTATCACATAACGCTCCTCCCACGGGAGGTAATATCATTTCGGCTCGCCAGTGATATTTTTAACACTAAGCCATCATGTAGAAATGTACTGTTTCAATTTCCAGAGCCTACCATCCATTTGCGTACGCTCTCACAGTCGCTCTCTGGTTACCGCACGAATTTCCAGCTTATCAATGGCAGCCACCAATTCGAATTCGTTCATATCGTCTGTATAAGTTTGCATGGGCAAAAGGTGGGCAGGCAAGTACTTCAGTTACTGGATTTTCTGAACTGTCTCTATTTAACACCGGAGTCGCAATTCAGTAGTCTGGCAAAACACCGGCTGATCTGTAATGATCTCTGGCCTTCAGTTCATCGACTGATAAGCATCGTCAATGTTGTATGACCAGTTCTCAGCGTGGAGTGTTTACCGAAAAGATACATATGCCACTTCTCACATGCCCGGACACAGGTTGAAGCTTCTTCACTGGCTGAATATTTGTGCTCCTTACCGTAAAGTGTTCGCGGTGCGCATGCGATAATTTTTTCCTCTCCTTGTTGAAGTTGTGAATGAACGGCTCCTAGATCAACATCGGAGACATCTGCTGAACCGAACGTACTACAGAATTCGTCCAAGATACTGACAACGAGAACGGAGTCAATCATCTGCTTAACGCCTGAAAAAGCTTCTCTCTGGGTATCGGACCATTCAATAGGAATATTGGGTCTCGTAAGTAATCGCAATGGCTCGACCATCATGGTGAATTTCGGAGGATGGCTTAAGTGGTATGAACAGAATCCGAGGTAACGTTTGAGTTGCAGCAGATTCGTAGGTTCTGAAGCATTCGAATGGTCTCAATGTTTTCTACGTTAGGGTTACCTCCATCATCAGATATAGTATGACCAAGGAATGGTATTTCAGCTGCGCAAAATACACACTTCCTCATATTCAAACGCAAGTTCAACTGACTGAGAAGACTTAGTACAGAATGAACATTAGAGTAATGTTCTTCTTCACATTCGCCGAAAACATATTACCTATGTACACAATAGAACCTGGGCATGAAGAAAAAGACTGAGTCACGAAACTTTGCCAAGCTGATGGAGTCGAACTCAAACCCACTGGTGAAGCTTTGTACTAGAATAGGCCTTCTGTGGTGAGAAAAGCAGTAAGAGTTCTGGAGTCGGCCGTAAGTGGCACGTGAACGAAATCATGTTTGATGTCCAATTTTTGGAAAACTTTTGCTCCAGAAGTTTAATCGTCAGTTCATTTTGATAAGGCAGAATGAATTTTCCAACCACGTCTTGTTCAGTGCTCGAAGATATGTGCACAATCAAACGTTGCCGTATTTTTCGAAAACCACAATTAATGGATGTACCCTAACAGGGCATACTATGTCATTTTGAATCATTGGACTAATAGCGACAGAAACTGCTTCCCGCTTTGCAAGGGGTATCGGTCGCGGCTGTGACATGGAGGATAGTTTTGTATCCGGCCTTAAACGGGCTTCGTGGGGCACGTTGGTTGCACAACCAATTGAATCAGCAAATAATTGTGGATATTTATGATTCAATGACGGCACGTCAACAGAAGCCATTGTCCTTCGTTCAGCAGAAGGTACCAGGTTCAGAGCAGCCAGTGCGTTACGACCTAACAATGGTTTTCTCTTAGTGTTGCGTATGTACACAGTCACAGTAGCAGGTGGAGGAAAATCAACAAACAGATGGAGTAATATAAATTTCTCTATTCTTATAGATGTATTGGAGTAGCTGTCACATTTATAAACAGTTGGGTGCACAGGTAGATGTTTGAAATGACACTCGAAAAGTGAATAGGGTATTATAGTTATTGGGGATGCAGATTCTAGTTTCATCACAAAAAGCGGTCCTGTGGTGTAATATAGAGAGTAAATCGTTCGAACATATGGACGTGGTAATCGCCGTGCTTTCACAAACATGGAGGAAGCAGTATAATCGCCCGAATGTAAGAAATAAATCGTTACTGCGGTGGGAATTTCTTGTGAAACAGCAACAGCAACGGCTGGGCAGAAAAGCCTCATTCAAACCGTGTTTGGTCTTAGTTCTTTGAGTTTACATTGGTAGCGTCGTGTGACCGTGGCATCTCATACGGTTCAGCGCATGTCACTTGTGATGGTGGCTGTTCACAGGCATCGTTCGACTTCGGTAACTGTGACGAGCTGTCCTTAGTGGATGCCGCTAACCATCATTGTCTGTTTGGTGGCTTACGTCTAATCATCACGCATGTTATCACACACAGACTTAGGTGTATAATAATGGTAAGCATGAATTTCAACACTCTGGTACAATGAAGAAAATTTCACGTGCGTAACTATTTTTTGTAAGCAGAGATTCCTTGTCTTAAGAAACGAGATAATCGAAAGCTGCCGCTTTCTGCTTCCGTTCACCACCCACTGAGTACATTGAAATAGCTGCATTCGCCGAGCTTGAAGGTCATCGTGTGACCTAGGGTGTTGTGTTGATTGACGGTGGGTCGCCAACATGTCCTCGAAGGTACTAGTCGTCTGCTTCATCAGGATTTTCCCTTCGTAGGAAGATGTCGAAGTCACCCACGAAGATCAACAAAAGATCAATTGTTTCGCAACATGGAATCTCAAATCTAAGGACTTCGGGTTAGAATACGACCTGAAAAAGGTTTTGAAAGAATTTATTCTGTTACTTGCTTAGAAAGAATTAGATAATCTTGACGATGCAGAAGACGAACTGATTTTAGCTGAGTCAGACTGTCATCCGTATCCTTTTAATTTGCAGCTGGTCTTTGACGTCGTTTCGCCTCATACGTCCGTTCGAATTACAGCATTCCGTACTCAAGCACCTTTGTCCTAAAAAGTAACTCCCCTTGGTTCCTGGTTTCGCGGTATTTTTGGCGGTGTTACATTCTTAGTCCTCATGAGCTCGTGCAACATGTTTGGCAAACAGAGACGTTGAACTTTACTGGATACTTGTTTCCATGTTTGATTCGTCATCACATTCTTTAGGAACAGGGACAAAAAGAGTATACTTCACGGTTGTTCCTAAAAATACGCTTTCAAACCGAAGTAGGGGTTAGATGTATACAGGCATGACTAAGCCAGCTAGGTTTACACTCATAGGTTCAGCAGCACGGCTTTTTAAATGGGCGATCTTGTCTTTCTAACTTACTGGCTTTCTTAGATAAGATCACTCAACGGCTTGACGAAGGAGAATGTGTTGAGGTCTGCCATTTAAAAACCAGGAGACCCATCCAGTCAGCAAGTCATAGACTCTTCATGTTGAAATTAAAGATGTTTAACATATCTTCCAGCGTCTTAGCATAAATGAAAGCGATCCTGCCTGATAGGAGTTTCCATGTGCATGTGGAGGGATCCAAGCCGCACACTGTTCTGGGTCGCCTGCCGTTTCTCCTGTATATAAATGGTTTAGCAAAAAGGGTCAAAATTCCTTGCTACGAGTTCATAGGTGATGGGAGGCTCGGGGGAAACCCAAACGGGCCTTCGATACAGCGAGACCTCGAATAAATTCACCGGGTGACAGTTGGTTGGGAATTCCCGCTGTGTTGTGAAATGTAGACAACTTACAGTGGTCAAGACCACAGACTCCCGTAGATGGATAGTAGAGTCAGGGCAACGAGTGCTTTTTCAGAGAACTATTGAGGTAAGTGGTCTAGAAATTTGGGTTATCGAGGGCTTCGAGTTCTGCAGTCACTGTCTACTTGCAGCCCGTAAAGTAAATCGCAGGCGCTATCAGCAGAAGAGAGTAACCCCAAGGAGTCCCACCGTCCTTGTGTTGCTGCATAAGGCTTACGTGAGACCACATCTTGAATATTGCGTGCAAGCCTGGTGTCCACAATTGCATAATGATACTAAGGTCCTAGAAAGGGTGAGACGTAGGTTTAATAAGTTCTTCGCAGAACGTCGGGATTCGAGTATTCCAACATAATTAAGCACCTTAATCCGTTAGAACGGCTGTTTGTTCGCGGCAAAAATACGAATTATAAGTTGCGAGAGCTAGGACTCAATTCCGGCCAAATTTTCCTCACACGGAGTTGTGGGACAAATTGCTTCCCGAGATGGTCTTGACCATCACGGTTATCGATTTTAAACGCAGACTTGGTGCATGCTGTTCGGCAGCGTTTCCGGGTCTGGATTGATGGTATAGTCACCGGGGTTTACCTGACGTGATGACAGCCCTTCTTTTTTTCTTCCCTCGCATCTTTGTTATGCTTCTCAGCTCTTTATTATTAGCCGCGGACAGTTTGCCCGGGACATCTTCGTTTAGTTATTTGTCCCTCTTCAGTTGTTCTTTCAT
>QNGE01005122.1:28277-48792 GCA_008508345.1 Paragonimus westermani | reverse complement strand
GATTTCAGTAGGGATGGATTTAACTATTCAGGAGTACTTCATGGACTGTGACTTAATGCGCCTCGTTCAGAAGAGGATTTCAACTTGTCCGAACTACAAACGAGGGTTACTGACTCCAAATTTAGGCAGTTTGATGTGCACGGATGCGGTCAGCTGCTCAGTTGAATCGTCGTAGTCGGATATAGCAGCAACGATCGCTCTTAAACGCGCAAAGTTAATGGTCAGTGAAGAAGTTGTGGTGATCAAACCGCACGCCGAAAAAATGCACACTAGGTGGGAAAATACGAGTTCGCCGGATAATGACGATGGCAAAATGTGAGAAATCAACTAATTCTGGCTCAGCAATTTGTAATGGTCAAAAATATTCTCTTACTACCCTAAGTGAATGCAGGCGTAGTTCACTGAGTTCCGTGACAAAAATTGAACGAATGCAACAGGACTGTTACGGGAGTTTTAGCAAGTTAAAGAAATAATGAGCTTGACTTACAGAAAGGGTTCAAGAGGACCGCCACAATATTCCAAATTACCATCATCCGGGAAGTGAGGATATTCCGAGATTACCGTGGGCGTCTGAAACGCGGTCGGTACTGCGACGATGTTCGGAGTACAGCGGAGCTGAAAATGGATGAGATCCGTGTAGTATCGTCAAGCAACTTCGCCACAGGTAGAAGAGCAGAAAGACGTGCGTGCACAAAACTCCGTTGTTATTGCAAGGTCATTGTTAATCAATTTGAACAACATGCAGCGATGACGCAAAACGTTGTTGTATAATAGTAAGGCATCGTTAGTGAACAAAACCAAGAAAAAACCCTACAGTACTCACCCTCTGGATTATTTGTGGAAGCTGAAATGCTAGATAATCGTGCGATAATTAAAAAGGGAGGAACATGAAGTTTGTCAATGTAAACGTGCTGGTAAGTTAACATGTCTACCGGAACGCGTAGTTGGACGAGGCGGAGATGGGTTAGGGAAGGTTGATAATTTTGTGTGAGTCTGTTCGGTAGACGGATGGGGATGAGGTGCTCTCAAGCCACTACTCTCTATTGCGGTTGAAGATTCAAATGTGTGAAAAGTGGAAGGGATAGATGTTTCAGGGTTTTTCGGTCCGGCTCCATGGCTACATGCATGAGAGGGAAATTCCCAGTGCGTGTCGACGTAGACCGGCTTGAGACGGTCAATACTCACAGTAACCTGCTTTCCGGAACGTTCCATCGTGAAAACTTTATCCGGTTGCGGGATCCCTTTAAATGATCCATCGCAAGGTGGTCTAAGTGAGCGCTGAACTGAATAACAACGAACGAAAACATGAGTGCAAGTCAGAAAATCCTTGTTGAGTTGTTGAGGCCAAGAATGTTGCCGAGTCGGAATGGCACGGAGTGTTTCCATGTGCGACTGGAGGCGGCGCACGTAATTCAACGGATCCATTACAGTCTGTGTGTTTTGGCCGAAAAGATCACCTGACCGGCAAAGTGGTGTTCCGTAGGCTAATTCAGCGGTGGAACATTGTATATCCTCCTACAAGACAGATATGATGCTCAGTAATGTGAAAACGTTCAACAATCCCATTCGAGGCAGGATGATATGCAGCCGTCCTGATGTGTTCACAACTCAACAGATGCGTTAAGTCGCGGAACAGGGCTGACTATAATTGTGAGACTTGGTTTGTAGTAACGAACAACGGAACGCCAAAATTGGCAATCCAATGTTCGAGGAACGCTCTAACGACTGTCTCTGACGAAATGTCACTAAGGGGAACGGCCACAGACCATCGTGTAAATCGGTCGACACATGTAAACAAGAACGTTTTGCCGTTTGATGGGGGTAATGGGCCAGCCAAGTCAACATGGACGTGAGAAAAACGTGCGTCCGGAGTGTGGGAAATTTCCAGGAGCGGTGACGGCGTGGCAATTTACCTTGCTCTTCTGGCAATGAAGACATGATTTTGTCCACCAGCGCACATCTTTGTTCATATTAGGCCAAATATAACGGACAGCAATTAATTTGAGTGTGACGCGGACACCAGGGTGGGACAAAGAATGCAAATGGAGAAAAATGGGTCGACGAAGAGAAATGGGTAGAATTGGACGTGGGATGCCCGCGGAAGTGTCACATACGTTAGTGGATTCGGAAGACGGTAAGGGGATAGGGGGACACTGAAAGGGTGGGGTGCATATGGATGGAAAGTCAGAATCAGACGTTTGAGTTTCAGCGATTTTCTTGAGATTTATATCTTGCGGGCCAAAAACCGATTTGATATGTAGTCTTGAGAACGCATCAACAACCACATGGGAGCTTCCATGGACGTGTCCAATATCCGTTGTGAATTGCGCTATAAATACGAGGTGTCAAATTTCGCGAGAAGAATATTTATCCTGACTGGCATTGAAGGCGTATATTAAAGGTTTGTGGTCTATTAAAACAATGAGATTCCTTCCTTCCTACAAATGACGTAAGTGTCTAATGGACAAGTAGATAGCAAGCAGCTCACGACCGAAGGTGCTATAATTAGCTTGAGCGGGTGATAGCTTTTGTGAATAAAATGAGACAGGTCGTAATTCACCACCGACGTACTGCTGAAGCACTGCACCGACGACATGGTTAGACGCATCAGTCGAAAGGATCAGATGAGGTGTCGGCTCTGGATTAAAAGGAACAAGAGTCGTCGCTTCGCTGAGCGCTTTCTCCACGTCGTTGAACGCTTGTAGCGCTTGAAGACTTAAAATAACGCCCCTTCTTAGAACCACGTAGCAGATCGGTTAACGGTTTTAGAAGCTATGAGCAGTGAGGAATAAAACGACAGTAATAGTTAACAACTCCAATGAATCGTTGAAGTTTTTTGATGGAATCAGTGAATGGGGTACTTTTGCAGCGCTTACACTTTGATGTCTAGGGGTTTGATGCCAGTTGCGCCTATAAAATGTCCAAGGAACTCAAGAGACGAGACGCCGGAAACGCACTTTTCTAAACTGATGGAAATCCCGTGTTCATTCAACCGCTCCAGCAAAAGACGAAGATGCGTTCCATGTTCTTCGGGGGAACGACTGGCAACTAAAACATCGTCGAGGTGAACAAGGACAAAATCCAAACCACGTACAACTTGATCCATGGAACGCTGGAATGTTTGGGCTACATTTCGAAGTCTAAATGGCATTCGAAGGAACTCATACAAGCCAAAGAGAGTTGTGATCGCGGTCTTGGATGTCTTCTTCAGCGACGGGAATTTGGTAATATGCAATCACCAAGTCGATTTTAGAGAAAACACACTTAGAATGTACAGTCAGAGAAATCTTGGATGTGGGGAATGGGATAATGGTCTGATACGGTGGCATTGTTCAGCACTCGAAAATCACCACATCGTCTCCAATCACTTGGCGTACTTTCAGGGACCAAACGTAAGGAGGAAGCCCATGCACTCTCGGATGGACGGATGATGCCAAGTTGAAGCACGTAATCAAATTCCGCCTTGGCAATCTTCAGCTTTTCGGGAGGGAGACGTCTGGGGCCAACGGTCACTGGCTGTCCCTTGGTCACGATGATGTGTTTAGCGTCGTGTTTCAAAGAATGCGGGTGATACGACGGATTCATGAACTGCGGGTATTGCTGGATCAGCCGGAAATATCTTGAGGGTTTGGGCACTGCCATATGGACTCCGATAGAATTCATGGTGGTTAATTTGCCCTTAACACTCAAGGAAGCCCAGCTGTCTAAAAGCGTGTGGTGCTGAATATCAACCAAGAGACCAAAGTAGGATAGGAAGTCGGCACCCAGAATTGCGGTCTGAACGTCCGCCACCAGAAAAATCTAGCGGAACTGACGTCGTAGTCCAAGGTCGAGAGTGAGCGAGCGTCGACCGTACGTCTGTATCGGGGTTCCGTTAGTGGCTTTTAGGGAGAAAACGGGCCGACAACGCTGGCGGTCGCCTAAGGTGCATGGAACTACGCTTACCTGGGCGCCGGTGTCTATTAGGAAGTTGTAACCTGTGGATCTGTCTGGGATGTAGAAAAGGCGAGATTTGAAGGAGACACCAGGCGCAGCCTTCGCCAGCACTGGCAGGTCACTGGGTTTTCCTGCGCGGTTGGTAAAGTAGTAAATGTACAGGGCTGAGTGTACTTCTTTGCTCGGTGGCCGAACGTACGATGATACCAACAAAAGTTATGGTCGTTGTGTGCTAGTGCCGTTGGAAGTCGAGAAGGTATTGCAGATCGACTGCGTGGTCTGCGCGACCGAAAGTGCAAAGCGTGGACCAATGACCGCATCTGTTTAGTCAAACACTCCACCTGATGTCGCAAATCGTCATGAGGTTGGTTAACAACTGCATTTACCAGCTAAGGAATACGTTGATCATCCAACATTTTGTCTGCTGCATCTGCAAGCTCCCCTATGGACACAGCACTGCTAAATGTAGCCAGAATCTCACGAGTTGGTGGTGGCAGATTTTTCATCCATAACTGTCGAAAAATGGCGTCATCCATCTTCCAGCCTCCGAGAAGCTGTTTCATGTGTCGTGAGAGCTGGGATGGTTTGCGGTCATCTAGCTCAATTCCGGAAAATCATTGGTCCATCTGACGCTGTTTAGAAACACCTATTCTGCTAATTAAGGCGTCTTTCAGTTTATCGTACCGCTGGTCTCCAGGCATGTTGTCAATGAGATCCGAGACCTCTTTGGCGATTTCAGTAGGGATGGATTTAACTATTCAGGAGTACTTCATGGACTGTGACTTAATGCGCCTCGTTCAGAAGAGGATTTCAACTTGTCCGAACTACAAACGAGGGTTACTGACTCCAAATTTAGGCAGTTTGATGTGCACGGATGCGGTCAGCTGCTCAGTTGAATCGTCGTAGTCGGATATAGCAGCAACGATCGCTCTTAAACGCGCAAAGTTAATGGTCAGTGAAGAAGTTGTGGCGATCAAACCGCACGCCGAAAAAATGCACACAAGGTGGGAAAATACGAGTTCGCCGGATAATGACGATGGGAAAATGTGAGAAATCAACTAATTCTGGCTCAGCAATTTGTAATGGTCAAAAATATTCTCTTACTACCCTAAGTGAATGCAAGCGTAGTTCACTGAGTTCCGTGACAAAAATTGAACGAATGCAACAGGACTGTTACGGGAGTTTTAGCAAGTTAAAGAAATAATGAGCTTGACTTACAGAAAGGGTTCAAGAGGACCGCCACAATATTCCAAATTACCATCATCCGGGAAGTGAGGATATTCCGAGATTACCGTGGGCGTCTGAAACGCGGTCGGTACTGCGACGATGTTCGGAGTACAGCGGAGCTGAAAATGGATGAGATCCGTGTAGTATCGTCAAGCAACTTCGCCACAGGTAGAAGAGCAGAAAGACGTGCGTGCACAAAACTCCGTTGTTATTGCAAGGTCATTTTTAATCAATTTGAACAACATGCAGCGATGACGCAAAACGTTGTTGTATAATAGTAAGGCATCGTTAGTGAACAAAACCAACTTGTCCGAACTACAAACGAGGGTTACTGACTCCAAATTTAGGCAGTTTGATGTGCACGGATGCGGTCAGCTGCTCAGTTGAATCGTCGTAGTCGGATATAGCAGCAACGATCGCTCTTAAACGCGCAAAGTTAATGGTCAGTGAAGAAGTTGTGGTGATCAAACCGCACGCCGAAAAAATGCACACTAGGTGGGAAAATACGAGTTCGCCGGATAATGACGATGGCAAAATGTGAGAAATCAACTAATTCTGGCTCAGCAATTTGTAATGGTCAAAAATATTCTCTTACTACCCTAAGTGAATGCAGGCGTAGTTCACTGAGTTCCGTGACAAAAATTGAACGAATGCAACAGGACTGTTACGGGAGTTTTAGCAAGTTAAAGAAATAATGAGCTTGACTTACAGAAAGGGTTCAAGAGGACCGCCACAATATTCCAAATTACCATCATCCGGGAAGTGAGGATATTCCGAGATTACCGTGGGCGTCTGAAACGCGGTCGGTACTGCGACGATGTTCGGAGTACAGCGGAGCTGAAAATGGATGAGATCCGTGTAGTATCGTCAAGCAACTTCGCCACAGGTAGAAGAGCAGAAAGACGTGCGTGCACAAAACTCCGTTGTTATTGCAAGGTCATTTTTAATCAATTTGAACAACATGCAGCGATGACGCAAAACGTTGTTGTATAATAGTAAGGCATCGTTAGTGAACAAAACCACGAAAATTTTCCTCACATTATCCTAGCACCTCAACATGATTAACTACAAACGTAAGCGGAGTCTGCCCACAGTACTCAAGATATGGCCTCTTACGCCGGAGCACAGTGACGCCGCGTTTCCTAGAGACTTTTGTCTTCCTCATTTGATCGAGTTTCGGGCTGTAAACATTCTCTGATTCGACGCTTTTTTCCCCTTGCCAACTTGATTTCGCACATCACCCATTTCTGGTGTTTTTTCCTTTGTTCATGCGTTTCCCTGGCTCGTTTGCTTCAGAGAACTGTTCGCGTTAGATGCGGCTACTGCAATCCCGTCTCTTTTACGTCACTGATCTTCCAGTGATCGAACAGGAACCTGTCTCCATCTGAACGGTATCAGTGTCAACCGAAGTCAATGATGTTTTTTTATACCCAATATAGTTTACCGTCATTTTTTCAAACCCGGTATCTTTTAACTGGCTACATAATCTTCTGTGTTCGCGGTTCGCCACTCGTTTCCCAAATCATATCGGTTGACAAACTGTCGCTGGCCGTCTTTCCTTATTGCCGTTTCCGGTATCTCGCGAACCATCACATGTCTATCTCTACCAGTGGCCATCTCGTCAGTCTTTTCCGAATGTGCGGGGTTTCGTCCACAGTGAGTCTACTCTACTGTAGTGACCGAAAGACCTCCGGTTGATTGTCGACATTTTGTTTCAGAGCTGTCAAGGCGCTCATTATCTCACCCGGAATTTACCAACCAGTATGGCGGCAGAAGACGCTTTTACCATCCACGTGATATACCAGAATTGACTTCCCAGATCTGCGAAATTCCTTCAAAAGAGCGGGTCTAAATGGGCCGAAGAGAGGCAGCCTGCATTCAGACACCAGGCATCCCGTCCAGTCATTCACATCGTGTCTGACACGGAAGAAGACTGCAGTTTCCAACGGTCGTATGGCTTCTCTGAGAATCCAGGCCGCAACCATGTTTTCTTGCTTGTGTGTGCTGCACGCACGGTCCTGCGTTCTTCTGCTATAGTAGGCCCGACACGAACTAAGCGCCACTGACTGCACATCGCGAATGCTTGCTCTTTTCCTAACGACCCATTTGTTAGTTCATTCTTCAAGGTCGTTGTACCCAGAACTTTTCGAGCGTTGTTTAACGCAATCGAAGTTTTCGTGCACTTCTCGCTCGGCGCGTATTTGAGTGCTGTCGAGTGGACTGGGGGAGTGATTTTCCTTTCATACCCGCGAGAAAGAAATTCGTGAAGAGTAGCTGTAACATACAACCGGACGAGAATACAGAGATTATGACCAAAGATGTATTACACAACACCGGGCGTTAGTATACATACAAGTGTTCTCCTTGTTTGTCTGGCTGTCTGCTGGTTCGAGGTTCTCGTGCACAGTGTTGGCGTAGCGTCCACTCCGACTCTGACCCGTGCGCGCTAACTAGTTTCGATCACGCCTCAAACAGCTCCTCTCTTCGTCGTGCACCGTCCCCGGTGCCCCGTCTATGTCTAGCACGTTCGGGACTTCAACTTCCATCCCGACCTCGCGGACGACCGGTGGTGGTCCGTGGACATTAATCTGTGTGTATGGTTTTAGTCGATTGAACGGAACCACAGCTGGCTACCTGCTGGCTCTAGTTAGTTAACTTATTCGACAGGTTGCCTCCGAAAATAATCGCTCGACAACATACGGCCCTTTCCATTGTTTATGAGTCTTCATTAGGACTCCTGGGCTCGGAACCGATCACACCCTTTCGCCAACCTTCAGGTGAGCTCCAAATACCCTCTTATCGTAATAGTCCCTCTGATGCCTGTGAGATGTCTCCAGATGTGCTCGTGCTACCTGGTGGGCCCGCTGAAGTTTGTCGAGAAAGTTGCTTACGCATTGTGTCACCGGAGTTGGCAGTTGCTGTGTAACGGACACCCGGGCATCTGACAGCAGTAGCGTTTTCCATCCTGTCCACAGAATATGTGGGGTTTGGCCAGTCGAAGGGTGAATTGCACCACAATAAGCCAACATACATTTTGGTTTAGCTAAGTCCCAGTCGGTGACAATCTCCTCAGCAAAATCCTTGAGGAGTTTTTAAGGGTCCGATTCGTCCTTCCCACCTGCCCATTGCCCTGCGGGTTTTAAACTATGGTTTGCGTCTTATCTATTCCCTGTAGGCTACACATTTCGCGAACAAAAGGGATTTCAGAGCAGGAGCCCTGGTCTTTATGGAGTTGTGCCAGTGCTCCCCACAGGCACACCTAATGGTCGACAATGGCTGTTGCTACTGTAGATGTATCCACTTGTTCAAGCGGGACAGCTCCACACCATTTGGTGAAGTAATCTACCAAGACCAAGATGTACCGACTATTTCGGGGTGTCTCGGGCAACGGCCCCATGGTATCTAAGCTGACCAACTCGTTAAGATATCCTGCGGCAATAACTTGCAACGGTGCTCGACGTCTCGTTTGGGGGCTTTTGAAAGTGCCGCATTTCTCGCACGATTGACATAGCCACCCGATATCCCTCCACTGATGCGGCCACCAAAATTGTTGTCGTGCGGCCGCTTCCAACTTGTTCAGTCACGTATGTCCTAGCTAAAGGTGCAAGTCTGTTAGGACGTCACGTACCATAGACTGAGGGACCACGACCCTTATCATGTAAACGGGACCGTAATGGATGAATAATACTCCCTCCGTCATCTTGAGCTGTTCCCATAGCGCCCAAAGACAGCGAGCTTTATAGCTCTTCCCTTCCATTTCCTTGCTTGCTGGTCCGTCACCATTGTTCCGGTACCTTTCATAGATTGACGCAGTCTCAGGATCTGTTGCAAGCCCACTGCCGGCCGCCATATTCTGCACCCTGTAGGTCGATCAGCGCCAGGTGTCGCGTAGTACAAGAAGGACAATCGCCATAATTGTGCGCAGGACGCCTTGACGGTGAGTCAGCGTTCGAGTGTTGTCTGTCCGGTCTGTGTTCATATACGAAGTCGTATTCTTGTAGGACCTCCTGACATCGGACTAACTGCCCCTCTGGGGCTTTGAAGTTTCGTAACCAGAGGAGAGGCCGATGGTCTGTGCATATAATAAAACTTTTGCCCAGGAGATAATGCCGGAAATGTCGCACAAACAATACTATCGCGAGCATTTCTTCTCTCGTCGTACAGTTGTCCTTCCCGCATTTACTTAAACACCGGTCACCATAGGATATCACTTGCTCCACACCTTGTCCTCGTTGCGAGAGAACCGCCCCGATTGCACTGTCGCTTGCATCGGTATCCAAAATAAACACCCCGGCCTTCAGCGACAGGTCCGGAAAAGCTGGCACCGAGGCTGTGCACAAAGCTTCGCATAGTGAATCGAAAGCATGGTCACATACTTCTATCCACGTGAATTCCGGATTATTTCGCAATAGTCTGGTCAGGGGAGTGGAAATGCAAGGTAAATAAGTGACGAAGCGACGATAATAGAACGCTATCCTTAGGAAGATTTACAGCTCGTTTGCGTTCTTATGCATAAGCTAAAGTCGGAGTTTTCCGTCCTCCTCGGGTCTATGCCCTCCTCGTGATTACACGCTCCAGGAATGTGACTGCTTTGATTAGAGAGTGAACTTTTAGAGGCCTCAGTTTTAAACCGACTTCCGCCAGGCGGTCCAGCACCGACTCCAAATTGCGCACTCGTTCGGACCTCCCATGGACTGTGACGTCATCTAGGTACACTAGGCGTGTTCTAGGGATCAATTCACGTGGTACTTTCTGCATCAAGCGTTAAAATGTCGCAGGTGCGTTTGATAGTCCGAAGGGCATAACTTCGAATTCATACAGTGCCAACGGTACAGTGAAGGCCGTCTTCGCTGGATCGTTTCCTTTGACCTTCACCTGCCAATGGCCCGATTCCAAGTCTTAAGTACTAAAATACGTGGCTCCACCGAGGATATCAAACAGGTCATCGACTCTTGGTAACGAAAATGCATCTTTCTTTGTCACTCCATTGAGCCTTCTGTAATCCACGCATAACCGTAATTTGCCGTCTTTCTTACCAGGAATATTGGGGCAGCCCATGGAGACTTCGAGGGCTGGATCACGTTCTTCTGTAACATGGCGTCAACCATCTTACTCACCCCGTCCTGAAGATGTGCAGGTATCCTGCGTAGGGGTATCTTGACTGAAGGCGCATCTCCTGCATTAATTCCATGGTTCAAAATGCTTGTGTGACCTGACGTTGCTGCCTCCCACGCGAACACTTGCAGTCGACTTTTGATTATCGATTTGAAGCATTGAGCACTTCGCGAGTTGCTGGGAGTCCCACTCTACTGGATCATCCAGCCAATTTGGCGATTCACTTTGGAAGGGGCGGTAGTGACATGGAGACAGTAGTTGGTTTCTGGCGGAGTTCTAGATAGGTGTCAAATGAGTGGTGCCGGACAGGTTTCTTAGCCTAAGGCTGTGCAAATCGAGCAATCACCTGAGAAAGCCTGAAAGATTCATCCCCACCATAGCACAGAATGCGAGTTTGGGGCTCACCACAAAACTGCGCCCTATATAGCACCCGGTTATTTTAACCAGTGCAACGATTTACTCTCCGTCGACACTTGGTCACCAATGGCTGTAAGGATGCGTTGACAACACGGTTTCCGCTTGTAGCCCGACAATCTGCGTACTATGTGTGCCGATTACATTTAAGGACGCTTCGGTATCCACCGGCCCTACCATTGCTATTCCGCATGCTGTTATCCGAACCGTGAGTTCTGCCAGTAGTTGGGAACAATCGGTAAGGGAAGGAACGTGAACTCGACCGTAGGGCTTACCTGTTCTGACGCAGCTTCCGACAGTTTCAGATGCTTGCCCAGAACGCAATGTCGCATGGTCTACGCGACTTGTTCCACCAAGGTCGCCGCTCGCGGCCACCACACCGCAAATGGCTAGGTCCCCGATACCGGTCTGAGTTTTTTCTATGCATTGAGGAACTTTTCCTCTGGCTGGTAGCTCGTGACGCGACGCAATATTGTGCTAGTCGGCCGACGTCTGCCTCGACCGGCTCGAGGTCCTCGGCCAACCGCACTGCGACATCAAGGTCTCTGGGTGGATGGAGTAGGAGCTCTCTTTTTTGTACGTTGGCCGGACCTCTTCTAATAGCTGTTCGAAAATCCTCTTCCGGAGTTCCTATGAGGACTCTTTCTCATATACGCATTCGGCCAAGTGCTGCAGTTCGCGAGGAACCGACCGGACGGTTTCCCTCTCGAGCTTCCTACGTGCATGGAACCGTTGTCGGTGAACAGTCGGATGCAAGGGGGCGTTCAATAGACGCCTCATCTGATACGGGGCTGTCCAGAATTTTTGTCTCAACAACAATATCAAAAGCCTCTCCGTTCAGCAAATTCGGAATAAAGTTGTTGTGGGACTCTTCCGGGAAGTTACTGAGATTGACCCCTACTTGACCTTCCCAGCGGGAATAGTTCCCCTCACAGTAAACTTGTCGGGGTGTGTAGTCGATACCTGCATCCCCGCTGTTGTGAGTTTTGTCGATATTCTGTATAGGATGTTCGTCAGGTTTTGCATGAGGTGACCGAAGTCTCCGGGGGTGGAAGGAGTAGAAGAATGTCGATCTTCTTCAGGTTTCTTTGCGGATTTTGAAATTCCTTATCCTAGCAGTGTCACCAACTTGTAACACACACTCAGAAGAACAGACAGAGATTGTGATCGAAGATGCATTACGCGACGCGCGACAATACTGGAATATCATACAGGATAAGGGCACAAAAGCACAAGGGAGCTACGTTCAAATACAAGTGCCCTGTTTTTTGTCGGAGTGTTTGTTGGTTCGAAATCCTCGCGTACAACGTTGACGAAGCGGCCTGAAAGATGAACGAAGCAACCGTATGACGATTACCCCTTCAAATTTGATCCCTGCGCGCTAACTAGTTTCGGTTGCGTGTTACACAAAATAATGCACCGGATGAACTTGAAGCGCAATTTTCTCATTGGGAAACTGGCTATCTTAGAAAGAGGGAGAAATGCACATATAGGTATATATATACATGCATATGTATATGCACATATATAAAAGTATACACATAGATGTGCATACATATATATATGTGCATAAAAATGTCCATATGTATATATATATAAGTGCACATAAATATGTCTGCACATATACATTTATATACACACATATATGTATATATCTACACGCATGCGTATATATATGAGGCCTCTCCTAGAATAACACCTGCATACCTTGCACACACTTGGAGAGCACCTTTCGGTAAAAACATGACGAACATTAGCACTTTCTTCCGCAGTAGCAACCTATAACTGCCTTCCACTTTCAGTAAATCTCGCAATCGCATAATTTCGATGCGATCATCTAATTTGTTGTGCCTCATGCGTGGATTACCAAAATCGCGTCACTGCACTCTAATCCCATTTCACGGGCACTCTTAAAATGGCTCATCATCTCACAAATTCGGTTGACCATCAACAGCCAGACTTCTATTCCTAGAATATATATTGGCCTTACCAACGCGGAAGTCGCGTGAGTGAACACGGTTTGCCTCCTCGAGCTGATATTCATCGGTGCGATGATATGTACGCGTGCGTACACCGCCCTTCTGTCTGGGCAGCCTGGCGGCAATTCTACTCATCTACATTTCTTAGCATTTGCAGTTTCCTGCGAAGTCACCAACGTACTCTTTAAACTTCCAGTAATTCAACTTGGATATCCTTCTGAATATGCCCTTATCATCCCGCGTCGTGCTGATATAACGTACGGAAGTGATTCACCGCTTTTTCCCCAGGTACGCAATTATCGGACGCGAAAAGCAGAAAAGCCGTTGAGGAGAGAGACCAAATCTTTATTCGACGGAGTGTACAAGTGGTCTCTGATAGAACTATAAAAGGCACCGACACGCGAATCAGCTAGAGAGACTATAGACCGGTCGTCAGAGAGCGAGTAAACCGGAAGAATGTGACACGTGTGTCCTTCGGGTTCGCGCCACAGTCACATGACATGCAGACAAACAATCGCACAGCATACATCATGCGAGCTTTCTTAACAGCCCAGGTACAATATGCAACTATGATTTTAGAGCTGTTTTACACACCATACCGCAAGCAGGTCAGTGGAATCTTCAGGCTGCAAAACAGCTTCCTCATAGAAGGGTACTGTGACAACAACCCTTCGATCCTGGTGAAGATAACTGGGGTCAGCCACCCTTGGCCTGGTTTGGTTTAAGGCCTACATACTGATATCCAATCAGCCTGCGATTTGTACGACAATCCCTAGACGTTGCAGGTTGAGGAGCACTAATGCCCACAGTTCCTAGCGAGCTCCCACTCGAGTATCCTCTTTTAAAGGTGCCGCAACAACCGTAAAAAAATGTTCGAGGCGAGACATCCACGGAACGTTTTAAGCCCGACATCCAATACGAGATCGACGATGATCGCGATCGAAGATGCCACACACGTCATGCCAGCGTCGGATGAGGCATGCGATAGAAAATAGAACGAGAGTGGCCGAGTATCAATACAGAAATAAATGAGGTACTCAACCAAATCATACAGCGAATACGAACATTTGAGAGAGAGAGAAAGACCTGCGCAAGCGCAAGTGTTTTTCGTTTTGAAAATGATATTTCTGTATATTTTTTAAAAAAAGTTTACATTTTTTTCTTATGAGCGGAAAGAAAAAATAAGGTTTGACAAACGCTAGTCTTTTAGGAGACGTTTCGGCCAGTGCACCCTACGACCTCAACGCGTTACGGCGGTTGATGGCGTCATTGGCGAAGTCGTGACGTCTACTGATGACGATGCGCTTGGGCGAGACTGTTCCGAGACAGGTGCCGGCGTGGACAGGGGCTGCGAAGGAGCATTGAAGGCTTCCTCTGTCCTTTCGAAGTAGGCGAGTTTCAGACGATCGATGCTAACCGTGGCCCAAATTTCTTGGCACTTAAGCACGTAGAAACGATCCTTCCGTTAAAGTACTCTGAAAAGACCTCCGTTAGGTCGCTCGAGCGAGCGTCGTAAACCGTCCACGCGAACAAACACATGCGTGAAGTCGTGGAGGTCTTTGGGAAAAAACACCTCGCGGCTTTGTTCTCGTGTGTCCGTGACACGGAGGCGGTGCATTTGTGAAGCGAGCTGCTTGGCGTAAGATGCATCATATCGAAGGGCGTCGGTGGCGGATGAAAAGTAATCGCCAGGACGACGCAGTGGTTGGCCATACAGAAGGTCGACGCTGGAAACGTGAAGGTAGGCCTTCAGGGCGGCGCAGATGCCGAGTAAATCCACTGGCAGGGCTTCTGACCAACGGATTGTATCGACCGCGGCGAGGGTTGCATTTAGTTGTCGGTGGAAGGGTTTGACCACACCGTTTGCAGCCGGGTGGTATGCCGTGGTCCGCGTGCGATGACATCCAAGCGCGCTCAGTGGTTCCGCAAAGGAACTGCTCTCAATTCGAGGACCACGGTCGGTCGTAACCGTGGCCGGGCAACCATGAGATGCTTCCCAACGCTCAACGAACGCGCGTGCTACAGTCTCAGAACGGACGTCGGGTATGGGGACAGCTTCTGGCCACCGCATATAACGATCTACCATCGTCAAAAGATATGTCATTCTGCTGGACGGTGGCAAAGAACCTACAGTGGCGATGTGAAGATGTGCTAGTTGAGATGCAATCGAAGGGAATCGGCCAATCGGAGCCGACACGTGGCGGTGAACCTTGGCTTGTTGGAAAGCTAGACAAGATCGTGCCCACGGGCAAAGTTCCCTTTGCATACCCGGTCAGACGTGCCTATCGGAAATGAGATTGACCGTGACCTGGAGGCCAGGATGGGCGATGTTTTGTAGCGTGTCGAACACGCGTTGTCGGAAAAGAATGGGAACGACTGGACGTGGATGTCCAGTAGAGGTATCGCAAAGGATAGTGTCTGCAGACGCTGACAAGGGTTGATCAGTCAGCCGTAGAGTTGATTGTTGGTAGGAGGCGCGGAAATCATTTTCCGAACGTTATGCGTTGGCCGTAGCGTTTAAATCGATTGAGTCGTGACCAACTTGTGGTGACACTCGTGATAAAGCGTCAGCCACAACGTTATCGCTGTCAGAAACAGGGTGTACATGGGAGGTAAACTAAGATACGGAGTGCAAATGTCGAATTTCGCGGGGCGAATGTCTTTCAGACCTACTGTGGAAGGCAAAAACCAACGGTTTGTGGTCGGTGAAAATCACAAACTGGTTTTCCTCGAGAGCCCGTCGGAAGTGACGAACGGCCGTGTAAATTGCTAACAATTCACGACCGAACGTGCTATACCTAGTTTCAGCCGGAAGTAAACCTCTGGAGGAGAAAGCGAGCGAGTTTCAGACTCCATCGACAAACTGTTGAGGTACGGCGCCGACTGCGGTGTCTAACGCGTCAACAGCTATACTTATTTCAGCGGCTAAGTTGAAATGGTGCAACATAACGGCGGTGGCTAATGCATCCTTAATTCTATCGAACGACTCAGTGCCGATAACTCTACTACTCCGGTGACACGCCCGCGGAGTAAATCGGTTGAAGGCTGCATAAGCTAAGCACAATGTGGAATAAACCGCCTATAGTAGTTGACCATCCCGTTAAATCGACGAATAGCAGTGAGGGTGGTAGTGCGGGGAAAATCGCGGATTACTCCCATCTTATCGGTTCGCCGTCGATTACCGTGCTGGTCAACGTGGTGCCTTAAAAACTGTACTGCTGGCTGGCCAAAAACACACTTTTCTGCATTTATCGTTATACCAAAAGTTGCTAATCTGTCGAAGAGCTGTCGCAGACAAATCTGGTGTTCTTCTTGAGAAGCGCTGGCAACTAATAGGTCGTCGATGTAGGGGTGAACGAATTCCAGACCCCGTGTAACTTCATCGATAAAATATTGAAACGTCTGTGCAGCGTTTCGCAAACCAAACGGCATACGTAGAAATTCGAGTAAACCGAATGGTGTGATGACGGCTGTCTTGGCGACATCCTCGTCCGCAACCGGGATCAGGCTGACCTCGGCACCTATGTCGATAAGATAGCCAATCCCCGGATCGTGATCTTTTAGAAAGAACGGGCGATCAGGCGAGCAAGTTACGTCGTTAACCATGTGGATTTGGCTGCCCTGTTTGTTGTCTGGACCATAGGTACGAGGCTGTCGGCATCGTCGGGCTTTGCTGCCAAATTGCTGGTGATACCAGCAGTGATCCGGATTAGCGTTCGGTGGCGGCTGACGAGATTCACGTGACCCTGCATGGCTACTGCGTCGTCGATTAGGGGTAGTCGTTAAGGCCTGAAGTTGTTTAGTTAGGGTGGCAACTTTAGCATTTAAAGTGGCAGTTGCCCCCTGACTATTTGAAGCGAGCTGGGAAACGGCGACGCCGTATGTTTCCCCGATCCGGCCGGCGACATCAGCCGGGGTTGACAAAGTTGCTGATGGGTCTGCGCTAAGAATGGTTCGCATATCCTTAGGCAAACGCTGCAGCCACATCTTCTCAAGTAGAGCCTCTTCTATGTGTGTCGTGCCTGCTAACCGCTGCGTGTGACGAAGGAGCTGCGCTGGTTTAGGGTCACCGAGCTCGGGCGCACTCAGAAGCTGAGAAATACGTTGGCGATCGGACAAACCAACGCGCTTAATTACGGCCGCTTTGAGTTGTTCTTAGGACTTCGTGGAGTCCAGTAACTCCAGAACATCGTTCACCTCATCGATGGCGTGAGGTGGCAGTGCCGCAACTACGTGAGAAAAACGCGTTGGCTCTGAACTAATCTGTCGTAGCACAAACGTGGATTCTAACTGAGCAATCCACAGTTTAAGATTATCTCTCTAAAGTGTGCAGGTACGGCTAACGCACTGACCTAAGCGTCTGACAAAACGTGCGGTTGAGCCTCCATTAAAAAGAAATTGATGATAAATCGAATTTGAAAAAATATGTGAAACGTCTTAAAGAAATAGCAACTCACAGTTATACAAAAGATATACCTGTAGGAAACAAAAATTATTCGAACAGGCTCACCAATTTAGTGGGGTTCACCAATTTTTTACACGTCGCACTAAGTCGCTTTTTCCCCAGGTACGCAATTATCGGACGCGAAAAGCAGAAAAGCCGTTGAGGAGAGAGACCAAATCTTTATTCGACGGAGTGTACAAGTGGTCTCTGATAGAACTATAAAAGGCACCGACACGCGAATCAGCTAGAGAGACTATAGACCGGTCGTCAGAGAGCGAGTAAACCGGAAGAATGTGACACGTGTGTCCTTCGGGTTCGCGCCACAGTCACATGACATGCAGACAAACAATCGCACAGCATACATCATGCGAGCTTTCTTAACAGCCCAGGTACAATATGCAACTATGATTTTAGAGCTGTTTTACACACCATACCGCAGACATGCCAGCGGAATCCTTGTGCTGCTACAGACCACTTAGGCACAATGTTATGTCAGGTGTTTCCAGATTGATTGATATATGGTTTTTTCATATCTAACTTGGAAATATCCATTTGCACAATTTCACTAAGACTTCCGATCGCATTATTTCCATCGAAGTTTTCCAGTTATTCGTGTGCAAAAGGAAAACTACTCACATGCGCAGTGTTGGGACTGATCGTTGGCTGCTCTTCTAAGGACTGTCTCAAAGCGTTATTAGATTCTCACTTACTTAAGAAACCGTTAATTTAGTAACTTACTCTGTTCTGCTAGATTATTATTTTGTTCTGTTCTTGGTATTCTCTATAACCCCCAAGAGCGGTGCTACACTCTGCTTTCAGTGACTGCCTTTCAGGTCAACAGAAAACCGCCGGACATCGAAACGAACGTACTGACTGAATCCGGGTAGTTTAGGCTCCCAATCTTGAAGCCGTGTACAAATCGCTGAAGTTAGTGCCAACACGGAGGCTGTCAACGTGCTTGGATAGTACTTCGGACATCGAATAGTGATTCGGCGGTTGAGCTACCAATAACAGGTAAATAAGCTGAATTGAAGAAATAAGTAAATGCTTATATGCCAGATGTATACAGGAACAGAGAAAAACAACTGATTACGTGCACGTTAATAAAGGCAATACATATGCAAGTATGTAAAGGAACGAACTCATCAAGAAGCAAGAAACGACTGCGGTGGAACGTTCGAATTTTACGGGCTCAACAACTGTTGAAACTGATCCAACAGAATAATACCCAGTCAGTGTTCACTATCGAGAACCGATCCACAACGAAAAACAAAGACTTAGCGCGTTGATCCCGTGTATTAGTATCAACCCTGGAGAATAGAGCGTACAGAGAAACACGTCAACCTAGCGAGGAGTGGGGCGAGTTGTGATTTTTGCCGTTGGACGTATGTTACATAGTGGATAGCTTGACTGAAACCAAAGGTGAAAAATCCAACACCCTCAAAAACGTACAGATGAATGTGACTATCAAACTATTATTTACTATAGTCCCTACAGCTACAGCTCACCTCGCGTTTCTATTTTCTCTTCCTTGGTTGCTGCTGTTGGTCCTCTATCAGGCTGGAACTAGCTACTTATCATATTTCCAAACATTGCTGGAAGTGCACGGTTTGTTTCCGCACCTCCACACGTTCTCTTAGTTTGATGCCTCTTGGGACTACATTTGGACTGCTCTTCAGGAAAGGCTTTTTAACCTGCTAGTGGACGAGGGTCGAGCGCATATTCTTTTGCCCACTCTAGATGCGTGGTTGTCTTTACCAGGCTTACACGATCGTCACAGGCTCACTCTTGAAGGAGCATTGCCCAGATTCTTACTGCGGGGAAAAGAAACAACATAAACTGGGCATACCTATATCAGAATCGGCTGATTCGCATACGGCACCTTAACACGGTCATTCAGGTTGTTATATTTTGAGGGCTTCCAAACGTTTCACGTATCACAGCAGGTGAGAGCTTTTTGCATTTTTAGAAGGCATCTGTGGTTGCCCTTGTGGCCCGATTGTGCTATTATCGCTAACGTTGCAAGTGTATGATCTCGTGAACCTGTACACTGCAAAACTTGATAAGAGAAAACTGAAAATTCTAAAAACGTGTAAATTGTTTAGTACCCTTTATTCCTCCAGCAAAAGGTACGGGAAGGTGACGAACTGGGAATATTTATTTCCCCCCCACCCACTGAGTTGTCCTAGTAAGTCTTACCAGTGGGACGAAACACCTGATGCAGTAGCCCGCCTGAATCATTTCCGTCACCGTATACCACGAAGTCTTGGAAACTTTTTTACCACACTGCATCTTATACCTTCGAATGTCTCTGGCATATGGCTGATTTTTAAGGAGGATGATAGACGGATTTTCGAACCGTGCTATCACCTGCAAGAATTTCGCTCAGCTGGCCTTCAATCCACGACACTGATATTTTCAATATTTTATAGATATTTTGAACGGAAACGACAACGGTTTACGTTGTCGAGTGACTTATTCCGGCTGTGTAATTTCAATACCAACTATCTCTCTTTCACACCAGGACTTCAAACGCTGTTTGTCATGTGAAGAAATTCCCGAGTAGATTTACGAAACTCCCATGTCATCTGAGTTAGACTGCATTCAGTTGATTTGTGATTCATGTAGCACCTCCAGACACAGTCAAAAACGCCGCGAATATCGCTGCCTCTCCACACAACCCGCATGTGAGTTAACCAAAATAAAAGAGCTGTTATTCCTGAGAGTTCGTGTCTGTAATAACGGAGTCAATCTGGCGCACCTTTAAACTGACCCACAAGGACAGTTGGGTAGTTCGTGTACCCTGTCGACCTCCGTCCTTGGACCTTCTTCGTGGTTCATCATAAGGTGCCTACACCTTGCAAACAATACAACCGAGCTGCAAGTTAAAGTAAGGTGTCATCAGCGAGACAGCATTCTTACGGCTCTCACTGCTCCGCGTCAGTAAATGCACTCACTTCACAAACAACTCGGCCGAACAACGACAACATTTACACCACTAAGCTCAATTGGCCGCTATCTCACATAGAGTCTCCAGCCACCGACTCTGTGAGTCGCGAGGACCCCAGCCCGGGAGACGAATACGACCCACGGCGGCCAACCCCTTCGTGGACGACTTCATTTCTCTACGCCAGGTCATTATCCGTCCACCTCGCACCTTACACCAGTCGGTCGCAGTGTCAGCGAATAGTGCTCGGTGTGGAAGACGACTAGCTGGCATCCTTAATACGTGACCTAACCATATAAGCCTGTGTAAACGTAGAGACTGGACAAGAGAACTCGTCTGACAATCACTGCCAAACACCCGCTTCCTAACCTCCTCGTTACTTACGCGCTGATGCCACCCGATACGAGCGATTGAACGCAGACATCGGTGGTCAAATACTTGAAGACGGTTCAC
>QNGE01005122.1:2760-18911 GCA_008508345.1 Paragonimus westermani | reverse complement strand
TGTTTGTGTTGTGAGTATTCATGGTTGTGTGTGGGCTGAGATACTGCCAGGACGCCCAAAACTAGACAGGCGAACGATTAGGGTTCTCAACCAAAGCCTTTAGCTCAAAAGCCTGTTCGGTAAGGCAGTGGGTGGGTGGCGGTGTACCAGAAATGGTACGTTTTTCGGGAAGAGATCCCAACCATCTTCCAACCCCCACTGTGAAGTCATTAGCGCAGAGGTCGACACGCTCTACTCCACAGATACGAGGATTAGGATCCAAAGTACAATGCAAATAGGGATTGGCATGCATTATTGATGAGCGTTAACAAGACCTAGGCGTAAGATTGATGAGTACTCTCAAAATGAAGCGGGCGAGAATGTTGGAGTTTTCTTTAAGGTTGTGACGAATTACTGGACCTATGTGCACACTGAAATTGTATTCCAAGAGAGGATCGGTTATTTTTCAACAAAAAAAGGCTGTAGTCAAACAAGGGGCCACCTAAAAGTAAGCACAAATAGATATGAATCGTACAAGCAAACTGCAGTATACTGTTGAACCACATAAATTGATAGTGACAGTAAGTACAGATCAGACAGGTGCATGTTTCCCGCTCTCAGTTATTTGCACTCCAACGTACGTACGGTTGTGTTTCCGGTAGGGATTGCCTAGAAGACATTACCAAACGCTGATTGTTCTCAGGTCTGGTCGGTCGCGAGTCCCAAATCCAGAAATTGGCTCGGTTTAGACAAGATCGTACCTGCCAAAACATACCATGAGGTAAAAGCTCAAACGTGATTTACGAGTGCATATGCACTTTACCACGAAACAGCCAAACAAAACGGCAAACGTGCCACAAGTATGGTGATTCTAAACACAGTGTGAATCAGCGTCAAGGCGAGTAATGGTCACATTGGTTACGAGGAAGTAAACGGTAATGTTCAACCACAACACGAACGAAATGGAGAGAACTGGTTATCTCCCAACTCACCGGTAGGCATAAAGCTTCCCAAAAAGTGATCGCACGTCCCGTCGGTTGTTCTGGAAGTAGCGCATCACGATCTAACCTTTCTGTACTGCTCCATTTGCCTACACACGACTGAATGATATGTAACGGAAGAAACATAAAGGCAGAATTCAGCTGACTGATGTAACATGCACAGAGGAAGAGAGCAAGGAGACAGTAGTGGTAAGAGAAGTTAAGGAAGTGATAAGAATATAGAGTCTGGTTTCGTACACAATCGTCAAAGCATGGGAAACTCGAGGTAGGGGTGAAATAGATGGATGGAGAAATTTCGTTTTTCATATGGACATGATTTTCAATGTGGCTAAACCACTGACCCATGGTTACTATGGAGTACAAGGTTACTTTTAAACGAATTATCTGGTTTTCGCACGTTTTTCTTTGTTAAGTGTTTCCATTTGTCTACCAAAAGTCATCAAGTAATATGAAAGGTAGCGCTGACGTATTTCTTGATTGACATTTCATTCATAATTAGAAGCAAACAAAGATTTCAATTCCGTATGTGTTTTAGCTCAAAATGGTCCTTACTGCCTTGATTCGCAGTTTGAATTCTTACATTTCATGGCCAAATCCTCAGTTTGCTGCGAATCTGAAATCAATTTAGCAGATTACAAAAAATATGTACCAGTAACTCAACCGTGCATCACTCGTGACTTTATCTGCATCTCCATTCCTGCTTTTATCAGACAAGAAATAAAACTATGAAGATCATTTGCGTTTCTTCCATCTCACAATAATTTGTCCGCTGATGCTATACTCTGCAAGAGGCCTGATGAAGATAATACTGCTAAGAATGTGTGCAGAAGATGGTTAAGTCAGACAATTGCAGTAAGAGCTACGGAAGTAGTAAAGACAAAAGTTTCTGAAATAGGGAATGGTAAATTTCGCCTCAACGCATACGCCTGTAATTGGAAAAGGTTGAACGCTTGACAGCAAACCATCTCACCTAAAGTCTCCAGCAACAGACTCTGTGGGTCACGAGATCCCCAGCCCGCCAGACGAACCCAATCTCCCAACCAACCAACCAACCGCCTGGTGAACGACCTCATTTCGCCACGCCAAGTCATCATCTGTCCACTTCGCACCTCACGCCAATCGGCCGCAGCACAGGAGAAGAGTGCTTGATGTTGCAGAAGACTAACGAGCATCTGTAATACGCGACCCAACCATCTAACTCTGTGCAAATGTAAAGAACTCGTTTGACAGTCACTACCCGATACCCGTCTCCCAACCTCTTCGTTGTTTACGGGTTGGTGCCACCCGATGCGAGCGGCCGATCGAACGCAGACTTGAGACATGTCGCCAAACGCGCGTGACGTTTATTGAGAAGAATATCTACCCACAAATGTAGGCAAGTACTGGCATAAATTAAACCAAGGTTGGGAAAACAGCGAGTGTAGAGTATGAAACTTTCCAGGGTATTCTGAGTCTTCCGTGAAATCCTGGTAAAAGACTAGGTACATCGACGAATGCGTCACTGTAATTGCCTTTGCGCATCTGTCGGAGCAAAAATGCACACTCCTGTTGTACATTCAAGAAACGACCCGTTTAACTTTGCATGCTCATTCTTTTTAGTCCATGATTCATTTGGTGCCAAACAAATTTTAGCAGTGCTGAATAGCAGTCCACCTGTTTAGTTGAATCGGTCGGACTTGTACCAAGGTAACATTGTGACACTGAACTTGAAGTGGTGCAAGCAGATTTTATCAGTTTTACTACTATAACATGTACCTGATAAGATTCAATGAAATATCATCGAGAGTTGTATCAAATAGTAAAATCTGTTTTGAAATTCGCTGAAGGAAACAAATGAAAAACAAACCCACTGAAGCAACTACTATACATCACCTCCGCCGGAGAAGTCGAGTACAACCCGCACGAGCCTAAATTTAGAGCGCAACGTGTAACTATTTGGCCCGGTAAAGATGACAGTGAGGCTGGTCTTCTAGCAAGTGTACGAGCTCACACCCTAAAATTAGAGGGAGATCCGTCACCGATTTGCAGTTAACACATGACCACGTAACCCAGAGTGACCCAGTAACTATCTTAGACCGGTCCTGAAAAAGTGCGACGCTCTGGCTTTACAACCTCCCTACTGGAAATTATGTCGGCGGTAAACGGGAACACGATGAATGACGGAAGTCTAAAATCGTTGTATTAGCATCCCACTACGAAAAGCAACTCAGTCTAAGCCAGTACACTGAAAGCGAGGAATGTTGTCTCAACGGGATTGGTATAAACATATTTCAACCAAAACCTTGCCTCAACACCGATTCCTGTTATGCCTAGCACAAGGCAACCAACAGTGAGTGAAAACCCAATTCTAAATGCTAAAACCCTCAGGATCTTCGGCGCGTTTCGAAGCGACAAACAAGGAACTATGAGGACCAACAATTACCGATTGCGCGAGCGTTCAACCGCATCATCATCATCATCATCATCACAGACAGCAATACATCAGTGGTTCACACTAATGCTTAACCGCCACAACCGATAAGACATTGATTCGACATACAAATGAGCAACACTAGAAGTTCACTTTTGAAGAGCGGTCGTTAGTGGAGGGAGGTCAGTAGCACCTCAAGAAAGATTGAGGTTGACCGTCTGCACAGTTACATGAAAAATAACCGAAAACATCAATAAATACGCCAAACTGCTAGAAGAAAATCATGAGTACATATGGAGCTCGATATCAGGGAAACAGATTGAAGTTCAGTTTTTAGTAAGGCGATCATAGGAATATGAATTCAGTTACTTATGGTCAAGTTACAGAGCCTACGAATTGATCAAGCCGATGCGTACAAAAGTGAATATTTTAAGCCGTCAACAAGTATGTCATTCCCTTGCTCATAAAACGATTAAATGTTTGGAAACCTCCAGTAATAAATCACCTAACAGGCTGAACGGCCCAAAGTGTGCTTCAGCGACCCGTATGGTTCAAAAGACCTCACCCCACTTCACGCACATTAAAATCGCATCAATGATCAAAATGATGAATGCTATCAATTCTAAGCAACTACTGTAAACAGAATCCTGATAGTCGTTTGTTTATTTGTTGAAATTCATTGAGAAAAGGGTATCGTGCATTGATAACAGTTTCTGCATTTCATAGGGAATTGAGAGACGAAATGCACAATTCACCTCAGAAAGGGTCCGTGAGGAGGACATCCTGTTGTTCGGTGAGCCCATGTGTGGAGACTTGCCATCGCATTTTTGTAGCTGAACATCCTCGGGTCTTTCGATCAAGGTGAAAAAGACTAAGGTACCACCCATCATAATAAGAAGACCGGGCATGATGAACGCTGCACCCCAACTCGACTCAACGTAATAGCCAGCGACAAGGGAGCCCATAATGTTACCAACGCTTGTATGGGCATTCCAAAGGCCCATCACAAATCCTCGTCTGTTAAGAAGGCATGGCGGCGGATATTGGAAAAACAGTCAAATAATGCGTTACTGTACCCAATAGGTGAACTTTCAATCACATATATTCCTGCGGTGGACTGATAACGTAGTTACATACGCAGATAAGAAAAACCGCGTGAATAATGGAGAATAAACAAACGTCATATAGAGTAATTAAGCGTTTCTCAGTCATTAACAATCCGTTTATTACAAGGAGGGTGAGGTGCATGGGTTAAAACCGGTGTCTTCTGCTTAGTCGTTCATTTAAACCGTACGCTAAACAGATATCGAATTGGTGAGAAAAAACACATGGAGTAATTGTTGTAGAGGATGGGTGAAGATAACTATAAAGTATTTCGCAGGAAAATTTGACACGTATTTCCGGGAAGATAAACAACACATTAGCTTAGCAACACTACCCTAGAACGCTGTGTTTTCGTCATTCCGATCTGCATAAATCAAAATAATGTAATATATATATAAACGTTTATTTAGATAAAGACAGGTGTCGAACATACAGGAAGTAAACGTGAGAAAAATATAATTTTGAAGGACTGAGGCTATATTGAATTGAAGACGAGAACGGAGTAAATTGTAAATATACGTGAAAAGGTTCAATCAATCAACCATACGAAAATCTTCGCTGTGGTCGAAATCATTTGATTCAAATTCACTACTAAGAGGAGTAAAGCCTGAACAATCATGTCAGAGTCAATAATGATGACCGTGGTGTGATTTGATAAGTCACACATGGGTCGCGTAACGCTAAGCTGCTTCGGTTCACACAACCTTGGTTATGAGAATACCAGATAACACAAGCTTGGTAACACTAAGGGCGTGGACCACAAAAAGTAATAACCGAAAAAGGTTAATTCTGACCACAACTTTACAAGCAATACTTGTACCAAGTGTGACTCATCATACCGCTGGGCATGGATGATAACATGCCAGTGGCTGCTATTGTTGTGTAGATCCTATATTATCCTGAGAAAAGCAGCTCTAGTTTGTGAATATTCGGAGGTTCAGAGGATCTTGGAGTGCAGCTTCTGCCGAGTACTAAGCTGATTGGCATCAGGGATGGTGACCGTGTTTTACCTAGTTCTGCAAGCATACATACTAAGCTGAACCGATTAAATTATGTCGCCGGTCTGTATGGGACGCAATTTGTACCTTTAAACTGTAAAGTGTCGTTTCAAGATTCAGGTGATATTTGTCCCATTTTTGTTAAGGAAAGCAGTCTATTCCACACTGATGACTAGCAGACTCGTCTGGGAAGTGTTCTCATCGGCTTGTAATAATGCTGACGAAATGTTTTAGAGGAAAGCGAATGCACGTAGTGAATTAGCTAATCTTTGTCGTCTGTGGTGCTGCAAAAATATCCATTCACCCATGAAAGGGGGATTTACAATGCCTATGGGCTTTCAGTTTCCCTGTATGACTCAGAAACCTTGTCCACTCGAGCGGAAAATGCACAAAAGTTTGCCTTGTTGGGTCAGTGTCGTCACCGCCGGCTAGGCAGTAGCAAATGGATCGTATGTGAGCAACGCGACAGTGTCGGTGCGCATTTGGGGAATGTGCAAGTTGGCGACCGATAACCGATATAACGAAAACGAACAGACTTTGCTGGTTGGAACAAGCACTTTGCATACCAACGAAGCGTTTGCAGCACCGCGCGCGTTAAGTGTGGCCGCTGACGGTTGGAAGGAACCGCCAGAACGCCGAACGATGTTGTGATCACGGGCCATAAACCCTAACCACTCCGTTGAATAATGTTTGCAGATGCCGTCTATCCGGGTGGGATGGAGAGCTAACAGCATGTTCTTTTCCATACATTTGTTCTTATTTACTACTTTGCTAATTAGCGGACTACTGTCAGGACCAACGGTAGCTCGAGCCATAGTACTCACGAGTACGCGTCAAAGCTGAAAATGAGAAGCATGAAGGGGATGAAGCAAACAGTCGATTTGCAGATTAGGATAAAGTAAAATCCGCGAAACTTCCCATTTCTTGCTGCCGGTGATGACTCGCACCATTGATTGCCCATACTTCACAAACAGAACCGATCAACAACAATCATGTGACGGAGCCTGGCTTGCTCAACCGTCCCTTGTTTTAACGTCTTCAGAGACAGAATGGGTGCACGGTTATTCACCATCATTACATGATCGGTTAACGCTGTCCAAACTAAGGCATTCACTAACATGTTGCTTATACCTAACCAACAAACAACCGGGTTGCAGACGACAGTAAAACAGCACCTACAAGATGGCTCCTTCTATGAGATTTTCACTGCCCCGCTTTATTAACTGCACTGGCCTCACGAACATTCGTACTACGCAAACACACCGCCGAATCCGGACAGTTGTCATGTCTCCTAACATCTCCAACTACACTCTGGGTCACGACAGTACTAGTCTGAGAGACCAACGAGATCGTTGATGCAACCAATGACTAGTTCCGATTCTTTGCACCGGGACAGTTTAGGTCAATTGAACTTGACAGTGCCGAAGAGTGTTAGACATAGTAGGTGAGGAGTTGGTATTTCCAGCACACGCCTCGACCGTCCATGTTAGCGTTTCTTTAACGACTGAGCGACCGGATTCGCTCGTTCTTTATCTGATCACCGTTCACCTATTGGTATCACTGTGCATCCATATGTTGGCAGCCTTCACTGAATTTAATTCAACGGTACTTTATGTTCGCTCTAGTTAAAGTAAACAACAAATGTTGGGTTCAGCCACGAAAAACGAGTACATTCGCATGTAAGCAATCAGATGATTCGTGTGAGTACAACGACCATAACTGATTGTCCTTGATCGCTTTGAAGAAGATTGTCAAGGAAAAGTGGAGAAGGTTACTGAGAAGTGGAGAAACAACTTATCGAAACGGAAACCCGACGGCTGAAAGCAATATGGAGGGGTTCTGAAAAACTGTTTCATCATCGTAGATGTTCATTACAGAAATCCCTAATAAATCGCCCTAAAAACAATACTGGTGTCAGACGGCCAATAAAAAAGTGGAAAACCAGGTGTAAATAAGTTTTAAAAACGTAGACAAAAGAACTGCACCTCTTTTTTCCCCACCAATTCCCCACCAACGTTACTACTGCAGGCCATCCGGTTGCTTGAACAATACCTGAAATCAACTTTCGATAAAACCAATTTTAACACAAAGAAGAACACAATACCATACCTGCACACACATGAAATAGTAATAATGATGAATGTCCATATAGTATGCAACTCCGAAAGCAACGTTTGTCAATCCACTAAGAAGCATACCGATAGTGAGAAAATGGCGAAGATTGGTGCGCTCAGCAATGTAGCCACTAAAATCAGTCTGTTAGGCACTAGCAGCCACATCTTACCTCAAGACCATTGAAAGTGCGTACACGAGAAGGTAGGTGTACTCAAGACCGCCAATCAGATGACTCCAATTAGGTTGATCTTAATGAAAAGAGAATAAGCGTACGGAAGCTTTACTGAATGGAGCCCATCCTACATGGATCGCTTCACCCTTTTTGTTGGCAAACCTAGCCGTATGCAGCACACTTTTAGCAACACTGATAGGCTTCCTTGACGCATGATAAAGCGTATAGCAGATAAAGGTCAACAGCAGAATAAAAACGGCGTGTCTGAAACACAGGAAACGTGAAAAGATTAATGAAAAGTATACCTGGAATACGAGTCACGAAACACCAGAAAACGGAGACACCTGTATCCGATAGGAGCCGAGTGAATCAACATTGTCATTTTAATCCAAACAGTTTATTTCATTAAAGCTGAAGAAAAAGTGTAATGAAACGAGTGCCTCTCGCTCACCGCCAAACATGTCTAGAAGGGTAATTAGAAAAGAAACATGGTTAATGCCATGTTGCACATAGTAAGACCTATCGATATATTTAGACTGCAAGAAACAGAGGAGAAATGTGTCGCGAGATGTCGGCGGCTTGACTTAATCCCATCGGTTGCCAACGTAAAACCAGTCAAGTCTACAAAAATCGCACATAACAAGCGAACAGACCAATCAGCTAAATCCAACCACTTGGGCATAAATGATGCAATCAGGTCAACGACAAGGAGAGTAAGTGTATCAGTGTCTTCTGTGCATCCAAAACTGGGCAACACTGTCGGATTAAGCACCAGATGGTCGGATCTCTATAGTGTTAGCACAAATTGAACAGACCAATCCGTCACCCATGTACATGCTTAACTGCAGTTGTAACCACTTCCTCATAGGCAGAACAGATCGGTGCTTGCGTCGATGTATGATAATGCAATCCCTAACTGGGTGTTAAATGCGATGTCAAAAGACTAATTGCTGACTGTAGCAACGTCGAAAAATCCAGCTTCATCTATCGCCAAACATCCTAGCAACCTGTCATCTAGTTGTCCAGGTCAAACCATCTGAGATATTGCTAGCGAGTAGTAGAGCAATACAACTTCGATAACACCAGTTTTGGATGAGCGGAAGATGTTAAAGCAGACAATCTTTTTTCCATGAACCTCATCGAGTCACTGGTGCCCGAAGGACTGGAATTACTCGACTAGTCCGTGTATTTGGTAGTCCTGCGTGCAGCTTTTATAACATTTATTAGTTTTATGTTAGCTACTAAAGAGTGTAAACCGAAATGTCAACAACTCGCAACAATTCTCCTTTGTTGACGTAATGGGAACTTGATGTTTTCAATTCCACATAGTTATAGTCGCGTTTTCCGTTCTAAGGCACGTTTACCAGTTTGTGTGATATTTATTGTGCTAAATATACGTTAAAGATCCTTTGTTCACGTGTTTCAGCGTCCGTTCTGGCTTTCACATCCATAGTATGAGAGGAATAAAGTCCGACTCTAGTCGTTTGTCACATCCAACACTCTGGTGATGCTGCGGTCGGTTGGTGTAAGATACGAAGCGGATGAACAGTGACCAGAAGTAGGAAAACGAAGTATGCTAATTCAACATAGTTGGGACAAACACTCGACAAACATTCTCCATTTCCCATGTACATCAATTTGTGGGGGAAAAAGCCAGTCATACGTACCAGAGAGGCTTGGGAGATACATCGATAATCGGAAAAAAAGTAAAACGTTAAAAAGTGGCGCTAATTAAGCACCAGAAAGGGAAAGTAGGAACAAAACAGAGCTTCATTTGAGGTCCCCTGGAGTTCGAACGCTATACGAACTTCATTTTGCCAAAGAATGCTCGCGATGTCTTCTTCAATGATACAGTCAAGTGTCTCAGCCAAATCTTCGGTGAACAATCATCACTGTTCAACATCCGGTATCAGTGTTTCCAGCTGACCAAGAGCCAATCCGAAGATTTGTCACCTATGCCAGAAACGTCAATCGAGAGTGCGAGCGCTTCAAGCTCTCCTCCATGACCGATGATCAATTCAAAACACTAATTTTTGTATGCGGTCTCCAGTCACCGACAGATGCTGACATCCGCACTCGTATCCTGAACAAGATGGAACACGACCCGAAGATGACGTTACAGACGATCACCACCGAATGCCGGAGGTTGGTCAACCTCAAACATGACGCTATGATGATCCAGCAGTCAGCGAAACCTCCATCTTTGACCATTCAATCAATACACGCTGGTCATCCTCACCCTGGTGGATCGCGGCCACTCAACCATGAACGACCTTCAAAGCCTTCGACTCCCTGTTGGCAATGCGGGGATTGGTATTATGTGCGCTTGTGTCCATTCAATAAACACAAGTGCCAGAAATGCAATCGTTGAGGCCACAAGGAAGACCAGTGCCTAGCTGACAAGCAATTGATCTCACGGCCAAGGTCGACAATTCCAGAAGTCGGCCCGACAATCAAACTCCATATTCGCCACTTTCTTGGTCGATTATGCTTCCAGGCGGAAGTATATTACGCTGACACTCAACGGTACCGCAGTTCGGCTACAAGTTGACANTGGCATACGGAGCACGTGACCCAACCATCGCAAGCTGTGCAACGTAACTACTTGACCAATTGATCGTGCATCCCGAGCGTTCCGGAATACGCGCCGGCGAACTGCCACATTGCTCACGCGATCAGTCCACTTAGTGTGGACCAATTGGCGCAGACTACGATGGTCAAACACAACAAGCCTGTTGATATCTTGCTCGCGAACAGGCCACGTTTCTGAACCATACAGCAAAATGGAACGCACATAGGCGTTATATACCCTTCTTTTCAGCGACAACCGACCGTCTTTTCGACGCCACAGATGACGCAGTCTGGCAAAGGCAATGTTTAACGCGTCATACATCTGGGTCTGTAGTTTTCCTGCACTCTGCTATGAAGTTTGTTTAGTTGAGCGTTTGAAATCCATTGAAGTGGCACTGCCACACGAAGGAGATTTGCACTTCAGACAATTAAGACTGATAAGGTTGACGACCACAGTAACATGTATGACCGTTATGGCAACGAGCCGGCTTCAGATGTGCGGCCGTTCGATGGAGGGGACGGATTATCGGTTCCCATAAGCATGTATGTATATATATAAAAGTGTATTACAAAGCCTGATGTAGTCTTAAGTCTGCTTCACGTGGATGTGTATAGTTGCTTGAAGTAGATTAAATTAAGGCTACATTAAGCTTTCGAATATAGCTGAATGTCTTTACTCCATATTGTGCAACACAGTAGCGGTCACTCACAGCGGTTAGACACACCAAGAATTCCTGCGCTTTGGGGAATCTTCCCTAGCTAGAAGACAGCACTGCCAAACCCACGAGACACTTTGACTGTGTTTCCATGGGGCTTGCTTCATTTACCGCTTCTTTTGAAGAGGAAGTTACACAGCTTCATTCAAAGAAAGGGCGAGCTGTGACACCAAAATTTAGGCGACGGAAAACAGGAAAATTCAAAGCAAGCTGTCTGTTAAACGTAGGGCGCTGCATGATTGACAACAATGAACAGTCAACAGGTCTTTCCACTAGAGTAGCAACAGATAACACCTCCATTCGTCAAATTAGAGTTACTTGTGTGATAAGTCAACAAAGAGAGTGGACGAAAACAAAAAAAGGAATCTCTCATATACAAAGCTCTTCAGGGCACACAGATAATATCATAGTCAGGACTCACGCATCGGGGCAGAGATATGTCCATCCTAGTGAGACAGCCCTTAGAAGGTGATAACAGTCCAAGCCACAATCCCGCATAAATGTGTCCGGTTATCAGGGAGCCTAGAACAGTTAGCAGGTATGAACCGGTGATTGCGTTGGACGAAAGTCCCACCAGAAGAATCACATTGCATGAAGAGGGTTACAAAATACCCTGAGAAGTGATAAGCAAAGGTAACTGTTGCCATCGTCTCGTCCTCTCAAGCGGCCTACCATGAGACAAGCCGTCTAGTCTAACTGACGCTCATTGCCCCTACCTGTACATGCTCGTCCACATATTCACCGGCCCAAACGCACATACGCAGTAACCACCTGAGCCGTCAGCCAACTGGAACGTTCCAATTAAATGTGATCCAGTGCGGTAGATACACTGGCACGGACGACAAGGTTGGACCCGGATCGGAATGAAGATCGATACAAGTGAATCGGACAGGAAACGGTTCGGACGAACTCCACTGTACTAAACCTGTACATTGATTCCAACATCACAGATCCAAAACGAATGAATTAACCCACGCCTTGACTATCATTGAGATATCTTTATTTGTTAGTGGGTACTCGAGCTATCACGGTAAGGAGATCCACTACATAACTAGGGAACAGAGTTCGTCACAGCCAACTAAATAGCGATATTATGGGAGTCTGTCCCTAGTTCACAGCCTTCTCCGTCCAGAAGATTTAGCTGCAGTATTCGTCCACCATAATGACATCCAGCACCACAGCTGCACCATCACGCGCTGCGATAACGTCGGGTTTGATGAACGGGCTCGCCGGCGGTATTCGTACCTCCTTGAAGATTGCGTAGCTCAAAGTGCGCAGCCGTTCCGTCAGGTTCTTGGCCACGCGGTTTTACCAAGCACAACGTAAACCGTGGTCCAACACGACTGGATGGTACGAGCAAAGGTTTCTGGTTGACCATAGTTGACACTATCGAGAAATGAATGGTCATTATGGTCACTTCGGAAAGTTCGGACCTTAGTTCACAGAAGACCGCATCGAAGTTAAATTGCACGGATAAAGATCCTGTTCGAATAGGGACGTAGTCATTTTCAATAGTTAGGTCCCTTCCCGTCCCCTTCTTTTTCGTTCTCTCTTTCTCTATGGAGTTTGTTGTTTCTTCATGGTTGTGTGGCGGTTAAGCATTAGTGTGAACCACTGATGTATTGCTGTCTATGATGATGATGATGATGATGATGATGATGCGGTTGAACGCTCGCGCAATCGGTAATTGTTGGTCCTCATAGTTCCTTGTTTGTCGCTTCGAAACGCGCCGAAGATCCTGAGGGTTTTAGCATTTAGAATTGGGTTTTCACTCACTGTTGGTTGCCTTGTGCTAGGCATAACAGGAATCGGTGTTGAGGCAAGGTTTTGGTTGAAATATGTTTATACCAATCCCGTTGAGACAACATTCCTCGCTTTCAGTGTACTGGCTTAGACTGAGTTGCTTTTCGTAGTGGGATGCTAATACAACGATTTTAGACTTCCGTCATTCATCGTGTTCCCGTTTACCGCCGACATAATTTCCAGTAGGGAGGTTGTAAAGCCAGAGCGTCGCACTTTTTCAGGACCGGTCTAAGATAGTTACTGGGTCACTCTGGGTTACGTGGTCATGTGTTAACTGCAAATCGGTGACGGATCTCCCTCTAATTTTAGGGTGTGAGCTCGTACACTTGCTAGAAGACCAGCCTCACTGTCATCTTTACCGGGCCAAATAGTTACACGTTGCGCTCTAAATTTAGGCTCGTGCGGGTTGTACTCGACTTCTCCGGCGGAGGTGATGTATAGTAGTTGCTTCAGTGGGTTTGTTTTTCATTTGTTTCCTTCAGCGAATTTCAAAACAGATTTTACTATTTGATACAACTCTCGATGATATTTCATTGAATCTTATCAGGTACATGTTATAGTAGTAAAACTGATAAAATCTGCTTGCACCACTTCAAGTTCAGTGTCACAATGTTACCTTGGTACAAGTCCGACCGATTCAACTAAACAGGTGGACTGCTATTCAGCACTGCTAAAATTTGTTTGGCACCAAATGAATCATGGACTAAAAAGAATGAGCATGCAAAGTTAAACGGGTCGTTTCTTGAATGTACAACAGGAGTGTGCATTTTTGCTCCGACAGATGCGCAAAGGCAATTACAGTGACGCATTCGTCGATGTACCTAGTCTTTTACCAGGATTTCACGGAAGACTCAGAATACCCTGGAAAGTTTCATACTCTACACTCGCTGTTTTCCCAACCTTGGTTTAATTTATGCCAGTACTTGCCTACATTTGTGGGTAGATATTCTTCTCAATAAACGTCACGCGCGTTTGGCGACATGTCTCAAGTCTGCGTTCGATCGGCCGCTCGCATCGGGTGGCACCAACCCGTAAACAACGAAGAGGTTGGGAGACGGGTATCGGGTAGTGACTGTCAAACGAGTTCTTTACATTTGCACAGAGTTAGATGGTTGGGTCGCGTATTACAGATGCTCGTTAGTCTTCTGCAACATCAAGCACTCTTCTCCTGTGCTGCGGCCGATTGGCGTGAGGTGCGAAGTGGACAGATGATGACTTGGCGTGGCGAAATGAGGTCGTTCACCAGGCGGTTGGTTGGTTGGTTGGGAGATTGGGTTCGTCTGGCGGGCTGGGGATCTCGTGACCCACAGAGTCTGTTGCTGGAGACTTTAGGTGAGATGGTTTGCTGTCAAGCGTTCAACCTTTTCCAATTACAGGCGTATGCGTTGAGGCGAAATTTACCATTCCCTATTTCAGAAACTTTTGTCTTTACTACTTCCGTAGCTCTTACTGCAATTGTCTGACTTAACCATCTTCTGCACACATTCTTAGCAGTATTATCTTCATCAGGCCTCTTGCAGAGTATAGCATCAGCGGACAAATTATTGTGAGATGGAAGAAACGCAAATGATCTTCATAGTTTTATTTCTTGTCTGATAAAAGCAGGAATGGAGATGCAGATAAAGTCACGAGTGATGCACGGTTGAGTTACTGGTACATATTTTTTGTAATCTGCTAAATTGATTTCAGATTCGCAGCAAACTGAGGATTTGGCCATGAAATGTAAGAATTCAAACTGCGAATCAAGGCAGTAAGGACCATTTTGAGCTAAAACACATACGGAATTGAAATCTTTGTTTGCTTCTAATTATGAATGAAATGTCAATCAAGAAATACGTCAGCGCTACCTTTCATATTACTTGATGACTTTTGGTAGACAAATGGAAACACTTAACAAAGAAAAACGTGCGAAAACCAGATAATTCGTTTAAAAGTAACCTTGTACTCCATAGTAACCATGGGTCAGTGGTTTAGCCACATTGAAAATCATGTCCATATGAAAAACGAAATTTCTCCATCCATCTATTTCACCCCTACCTCGAGTTTCCCATGCTTTGACGATTGTGTACGAAACCAGACTCTATATTCTTATCACTTCCTTAACTTCTCTTACCACTACTGTCTCCTTGCTCTCTTCCTCTGTGCATGTTACATCAGTCAGCTGAATTCTGCCTTTATGTTTCTTCCGTTACATATCATTCAGTCGTGTGTAGGCAAATGGAGCAGTACAGAAAGGTTAGATCGTGATGCGCTACTTCCAGAACAACCGACGGGACGTGCGATCACTTTTTGGGAAGCTTTATGCCTACCGGTGAGTTGGGAGATAACCAGTTCTCTCCATTTCGTTCGTGTTGTGGTTGAACATTACCGTTTACTTCCTCGTAACCAATGTGACCATTACTCGCCTTGACGCTGATTCACACTGTGTTTAGAATCACCATACTTGTGGCACGTTTGCCGTTTTGTTTGGCTGTTTCGTGGTAAAGTGCATATGCACTCGTAAATCACGTTTGAGCTTTTACCTCATGGTATGTTTTGGCAGGTACGATCTTGTCTAAACCGAGCCAATTTCTGGATTTGGGACTCGCGACCGACCAGACCTGAGAACAATCAGCGTTTGGTAATGTCTTCTAGGCAATCCCTACCGGAAACACAACCGTACGTACGTTGGAGTGCAAATAACTGAGAGCGGGAAACATGCACCTGTCTGATCTGTACTTACTGTCACTATCAATTTATGTGGTTCAACAGTATACTGCAGTTTGCTTGTACGATTCATATCTATTTGTGCTTACTTTTAGGTGGCCCCTTGTTTGACTACAGCCTTTTTTTGTTGAAAAATAACCGATCCTCTCTTGGAATACAATTTCAGTGTGCACATAGGTCCAGTAATTCGTCACAACCTTAAAGAAAACTCCAACATTCTCGCCCGCTTCATTTTGAGAGTACTCATCAATCTTACGCCTAGGTCTTGTTAACGCTCATCAATAATGCATGCCAATCCCTATTTGCATTGTACTTTGGATCCTAATCCTCGTATCTGTGGAGTAGAGCGTGTCGACCTCTGCGCTAATGACTTCACAGTGGGGGTTGGAAGATGGTTGGGATCTCTTCCCGAAAAACGTACCATTTCTGGTACACCGCCACCCACCCACTGCCTTACCGAACAGGCTTTTGAGCTAAAGGCTTTGGTTGAGAACCCTAATCGTTCGCCTGTCTAGTTTTGGGCGTCCTGGCAGTATCTCAGCCCACACACAACCATGAATACTCACAACACAAACA
>QNGE01005121.1:31552-45719 GCA_008508345.1 Paragonimus westermani | reverse complement strand
CTCCGTATGCCAGCTGAGCGTTTACCGTACCGGGCATTATATACTGAGGCCACCAACAGTTGGGTCAAACCGCGTCGTGGTCAAGTAACAACGTGGTCACGAAATATGAAGACCCTGACTGCTCCATTGAGCAAAGTGGACAAGTATCGCCTGCCTGGATGGGGTCCCCGAGATCACTCAAACCGCCGGTTAGAGACACTATCCGAGATGGCGGTGTGTCGCAGTCAATGGCGTACCTGTATCCATACCATTTCTAGTTCTTCCGCTTAGTCTCCTGTAATATTTGTTGACCTTCTTAGTAACATTTCCTTCTAGGATATTCCACGTCACTGTTGAGGTGAGCGGCGGCCCGAGCCACAGTACCTTTGGTCAGGCTCATGGCTGTTAGGTTGATGACCGTGAATGAAGTGGGTCTAGACTTACATCTTAAAGGTGATTAGTTTGTATCAGACAAGGCAAAGACTGGCAAAATTGATTAAACGAATATTTAGCTCAACTGAGCTCTGTTCGGACCCAGGAACTACTTGCACATTTAGTCAAAGGAGATCAGCTTGTCAGTACCACGTCACATTGTCTACCAACTTATACGTAATTGCAGAGGTGCTTGATCTCAAGAATGAAGGAACATTTGCCTAAATGCGTGCGTACTGTCGAAGAACGGCAATGTCGTTGAGACTCGCAAACAACCAGCATCCGCAAGTGCTGGCCACATCCTGAACACTGGTCATGTTATAGAACCAGCTTTTACATTAGGAATCTTATCTAATGCGAGATGCTTGCGGTACGCGAGAAAGTTGCAGTCGATCAACTGAAGCTTTGTGGGTTTAGAAATAATCGTCCGTGGATCTGATCCTGCCCTGAAATTAGTGGCTTTTCCTAACCCACTGACTGAACAGTCATCTTAATTGGTTACTCTTTAGAACTTATTCGCGCTTTTTGTGAATTTGGTAATGAGGACGCAAAAGGTCTTCTGAGTTGATCGCAGAAAGAGAGGAACACTAATTCAGGTGCAGCAGCACAGTTCGTTAATCACTTTAGTTGTGAATTTCCGATGGGTGTTTATCCATAATAGATTCAGCAATGTGGAGTTGCAGTGGAACATGTTTTATCGTAAGCCTATTGCCCAAAGTCACGTCACATTCTCAGGCCATATTTAAGCCAGTCATGGAAGCAGACAATCAACAACTTCTAGTCATAGATAACCTGCGGTTTCCTTATTCGGTGCACTTTCGGCAAATAAACTACTGCGGTCTTCCCTTTTGTTTTGTAAAGTAGCATCCCAGACGTATTTCGAAAATTTGAACTCCACCAAAAGCTAACAAGCGATCGCCGTTGGGACATTGTGATAATTCAGAGGTGCAACGCCCATAATCGCTACAACGTGTCGATCTATGAACGAAAACAGCGACAGATGGGCAGTTGTTATATTTTAGATCTAGCAAACTACACAAAAAACGAAGCAGCAAGGTGTCTTGTCATTCGACCGAAACAAGACGTGGAATAAGTATCGCATGACTTTTGGTCAACGCTCCATGAACCTAGTGTATAGCGTTAGTTGGACATGCATGTAATTTGCACCTAGTTTATGTTGCACCAGCTGTTCACCTTCGGTCAGAGGAAGTCAACAATTGAAAGTGTACTCAGGTGCAAATACTTCAAAACACTATTCAATGGCGATAATTTGTCTACCAGGCGGCACCTAGCTCTATTAATCTTAATGATGAATCGCGTGCACTTCCTGAGCTAACAAAATCGAATTCCAGACAGAGTACAGCATTCCCACTTCATAGTCCTGTTTGACTGTGGGAATAAGTGTCTAATGTACGACACTCTGGAAATATTAACAAAAGGTTTTAACGCTCAAAGTAGTCTGTAGTTACATTTCCTAGTGGTCGCATTTGGACAAACCATTTTGCGCTTGACAGTGCCATTTGAGATGAACAAGTCACAGTCAGCAGGGTATATCCTTGTCACAGTCCGGAAAATAACCCTGCCCAAGGCTTTCATGTTGATCACTGACTTCACACTGGGCATGGCTGAATTATCACACGCAAACGGGCAGCCACATACGCTTGTGAGAAATGCTCACATTGTTCGATCGACCGGAGAGAAGACGGTTAGTGTCCTGTTAACACCAAACGAGACCGCACAACTGAGTTCGAAAGGGGCTCATTGCAGTCTTTGAGAAAGAACAGCTGCGATAAATCGTGAGTGATGTAAAACTATAGCTCCTATTACGTGCCAGTAACAAGAGGTGTGTAAATGATGTCCGAAATCAAGTTTACACGTACTAAGGCCAGTGCCGGGCGGATGTTTTGCTGTCACTACAATCGGATTGCATTGCACTTCAGAGAATACTAAACGTAATAATATTACAAGTTTTGTAGGTAACTGTTACGGGCATAGAAACCTCTGATACTAGCGTCTTCATCAACGATGCCAGCTTATCATAAAGTGCTCAGCCTGAGACATGTTTGCAAGCAATAGATAAGCGAGCATATTGGTGGTACTTCACCATAAAAACAGAAACCCTTTCTGATGGAATGATCAAGTTACGAATTCAAGGGTGCTTACGGTAGATAAGTGGTCAATTATACGAATCTGAGGGTCATCTGTGCTAAAACCAGGGCTAACAATATGTGTAAGCTACTGATAACGTTGATCAGAGGGTGATTGGAAATGAGACAGCAGAAAACATGAAACAACCAGTCAAGAAGGGAAACAACAATCGACTGTGTGGGAGGAAAATTTTTGTCCTGATGCCAGTTCATCGGACCGCTCGCTCCGTGAAAGGTCAGCTTCTGTATGTGACGTGATTTTACTAGTCCCACTGATTGCTGTAACGTTCAACAATGGCAACCGTTCCGAATGCGTCGTCGTAGAGGTAGAAATGAAAACCGCCTCAAGATGGTAGGGCCAGGTTGCAGCAAGCTCGTTTAGAATGTTGCACCCAACATGTCGGGAAAACTCCAAATTGTGATAAAAAAGGAAATCTTGTTTTATGTAAAAATCAAAAGCAATCAGTTTTCACTTCGTCATGCTAACGCCAACCAAAAAGAGAGGAACGTAAATACGTACTGTTGTTATCACCTGGTCACGAATCCGCAACACTCGGTGACTAAGGCAAGAAAATCAGTCTTATCACTGCTGGTCAGTGTGATCCCTAGCGATCATTAATCATAACAACATGTGAATCTTAGTTAACAAAACGTCAGGAAACGCGCAAATTTTCCATAGTTAACGTTCTTAGAGCATATTCGCGCGTCGATAGATAGAAGACCCGCAAAATAACAAAGTCTGCGTGATTCCATTCGGTTAGAGTGTGAAATGTATATGCCTGATGATTATACACAATTTAGCGAAATCAACCGAGGCCAATATAAGCAACCATACAAACTCATGACTGAAATCCCTCATTTGATCACCGGTGCTCCAACTTGCTGGTAATCACTTCCTTATGCGTGCACTCGATTGTAAGTATCATCACATCCTGTTACGATGCCTCAATTGCGAAGTCATACAATTCATATTGAATTACAACCTTTGCATTTGGATGACTCTTCTGAATGACCCACTTTAATGGCAGACCAAATTTGAGCTTCATATCTATCAGATTCCGCTTAATCAGTAAAATTAGACTAGAAATCTCGAACCTTGTTTAGACTGTCTTTAGCAGACGAGTCCAAGTGAGGATGAAATCGGCTACGCCGCCTATCTGAGGGCGAGTATCACAATATATTAGTATTTTTCAATGGTCCGCCTATTCGTTGATGTTAGTATAAAACTGAAACTCGAGCTCTTGTGTTAGTTTCTACAAATTTCCCAACAGACCTCAGACACTTGTGAAGTATGCTTGATACTCATAACTTCTTAGTTTTGCTACCCATTTGAGGATGTCCGTTCAAGCTATGAGAACAACGAATCAGGGAGCAAGGCAAGCTTTCAGGTATTTGGATGAAACGCTAATAATGTACGGTCGCGTGTGACTTAGTTCATCGGTTCGTGGGTTTATCAATCTCGTCGGCCAGATTGAAAAAAAAGTTCAGGCAAGCCATGAAGCATTTTTGTTTTTACTCACAGTACCACAAGTACACACAATGTGATGATGCGGACAGGTTGTTTGTTCAAGAAGGGATATTCAGAGAAACACTTCCAAGTCTAGTTGCAGAGCGGAACAAGGCATAGTCAACTCAAAGTTGCGTAACACGTCTGGATGAATCACTCCCAACCGTCCGATCACACGATGGGTCGGTCCAAGCACAACGTCAGCGCAACGACCGTTAAAGTAGGTTGGATCTACGACCAAACAGCACGTAGAACAATTAGTCAGAAGACAGTCGACAAACTATCCATGGTCTCCAACTGTCCGTGCCTTACATTATGCATAGCCAAATACCTACAACAGCTGTGTCACATAACGTGAGATGTAAAATGGGTATGCAACAGGGAAAAGTTAAAATCACTATTTCATAGACGATAAACTTATCAGTATCGTAATTGGGAAATAGTTCTCAGCACTCGTGCGAAATGCGTAAGTACTGAGCTCATAGACAAAACTAACCTAATCGGTACAGTAAACGTATTACTTATAAATGGTTAAGTGGACTTCAGAAATTAGATGGGAACCAACTGCGAAAAATCTGGAATTCGGCTGGATTCGAACCAGCGGCAGACACAACATATCCAAATAACGAAGCCACTTTGGGAGCTCAAAAATTCCATATCTGGACTCAGTAGTTGGTACAAAAAACTGTACAGACTTCCGATTAGCATGGGAGATGAGAGCACATAAATGATGGACAACTTATGAGGCCACATCACGACAGCCGTCCACTTAAGTTCAACAGGCTGTACAAAATTTTGTTACGTTGTGGATATTTATCTAGGATGACGTAAGCACTAGGATAATAGTTTGTCAGCCGTAAGACTAGTCAGCGGATGGGGTTTAATCACATTTGTGCGTTCAGAAAGTGAAGTGCACCTCAGACAATCAACATATGTGCTAAAGTAACGAGCGACTCGTTATCTCAGTGACCATGTGGTCTAGTAACATATATTAATAAGTAATCCGTGCAAAACGAATTACCGACAGATCATCCACCACCACGTGCACGTCGAGGCTATCTTAGCAAATAATAGAAATATATGAAATAAATGGAAATAAGAAATTGGGAAGGAAGAGTGAAATAAGACGTCCACTGAGTAACACGAACTTGAATGAATAGTTCATTAAGGGGGAAAATTTCAGTTGCACAACACATCTAACAAACTACTTAAAAGGCATTGTGTTACATATACAAAGAAAAAACACTTCTACCACCATCAAGTAAGGAGTGTACGGACGAATTGCGTAGACAGGATTGTCCAAAAGAATACCATGACCATTTTAGGCCAATGTTGAACGAGTTCGTCGTTCACCAAAGTTACATTCCACTTTCATCCGTATGAAGTATACTAGAGATTTCCTCCTCTAACACAACGCGTCACTGTTCGGGCGGGGGCGACCAAAAAGGCTGTTATACGAAGACTACATGGTTTATCTGACGCTCACAAGAACAGCGTGTCCCTAGACCCGATTTTAGACATAACAAACTCGCACTAAATTGCACCGGCGTAATGGTTAGCTAACGTTTTGAAACTGCTCCGTAACAGATTAGCTCCACATAGATTCAAGGATACGTTTCAGTTCACTGAGTCTACGGAAGGTTAGACTGTTGGAAATGAAAGATTGCTATCAGCGAACGTGTGTTAGCTGTTTACGAACGTGTCACATAGAGAGATAATTGATTTTATGCCTGATTACATCCACTCGAACGACAGGAAAGTTGGAATGGCACATGAGCACCTTGAAGAGTTCCTGTTAGCATGCACGTATTCCGGAACGTTCGGGATGCGCGATCAATTGGTCAAGTAATTACGTTGCACAGCTTGCGATGGTTGGGTCACGTGCTCCGTATGCTAGCTGAGCTTTAACCGTACCGGGCATTATATACTGAGGCCACCAACAGTTGGGTGAAACCACGTGGTAGTCAAGTAACAACGTGGTCACGAAATATGAAGACCTTGACTGCTCCATTGAGCAAAGTGGACAGGCATCGCCTGCCTGGATGGGGTCCTCATGATCACTCAAACCGCTGGTTATAGACGCTATCCGAGATGGCGGTGTGTCGCAGTCAATGGCGTACCTGTATCCATACCATTTCTAGTTCTTCCGCTTAGTCTTCTTTTAGTATTTGTTGACCTTCGTAGTAACATTTCCTTCTAGGATATTCCACGTCACTGTTGAGGTGAGCGGCGGCCCGAGCCACAGTACCTTTGGTCAGGCTGATGGCTGTTATGATGATGATGATAATGGATAACCAGACAAAGTCCTAGCTCGCAACACAGAATGCCCGGAACCTTACGACCGTAAATCATCTGCCGGGTGTAATACCATCCAAAAGGAACTGTCCGATATATCGTTGACTAGAAGGCTTGATACGGCCATAAACATAGCTTTTCACACTGCAAAACTAAGACTACCGTCCACCTTTAAGCCGAATATACGACTTCACCTAGAAGGCACGGTGCCCAGCAGTGCTAATTCATTTTGCATTGACTCATTCTCTTGTTTTTGTGGAGCTGGTCACATCGGTCGCACAAGGCCTTGTCGAAGAGAATACGCGAGCAACATCCAGTTCGGTTGACAACCGGACGCCACTTAAGTCGATCTATCCCATCACGCGTACACATCAGATGTGTGAGATGCATTCTGATCGCCGTGTGGGCTATCGGAATCCGGTTGCGAAACCATAATTTGGGGGCGCAGAAGTTTGTTCTGTTCAAGCACTGAAGCCACCATAGCCTGGCGTAGTTGGAACAAGTGACGCTGCACCACGGTAACCATATCCGCAATCCCCAAATAACACTAGATTCAAAACACATTAAGTTACAGGTAATCTTGGTTTGACAACTATGTGTACATTTGTCGTTGTATTTGGAATGAAGATGCCGGAAATAAGCTTGTTCGCCACGTTTTGACTTCTGATAGACTGAATGTGTTAGGGTCAAATTGCTTTTCCAAGAAATCACTGAGACATTCCTCGCTTTCCATTGACATACTGATGGTTTTGTTTTGTCGTCCCATGATTGGTCATTCGCATTATTAATGGGCTCCGCAATCGAGTTCCCCAACCATACATGTGGTCATCCACTTGTCTGCTCACCACTGTTGAGGTTAAATCAAGAGATTTTGAACAAAGCGTACATACTCACTAAGAGAACGATTCGTACGGTCGCTACAGACTACGATAAAATGGGAGACAATTAGGCATGGGATTTAATTAAAAAGAAATTGTAGGGGTCCGACTAAAGTACCTTTCTAACAGAACAAATGAATCAATCGTAGTGAGGTTAGTCTAGCCAACACAAACTGAGGCACATTTTAAACAATGCCGAAATCGCGGGTCAGCAGATACGTCAAAAAATCACGCTGACAGCATAAAATAAATTGTTTGAATGGCTGGATCTGTGTTGGAATTAACGACTGGTATCGTGCCAACAACCGCGTATGAATAGACGAAGAAGAAGAGGTATCAATCTGTGGGTTGAAAATTAGATGTTCATACAAATGGCAACGAGCTATCTCGATTAGTTGGCTATCACAAGCGAATAAATTCGCAATCTAAGCTTACACGAACGTGAATGACAGAGTCTGACCAGTCCATCCATTATATCACAAACAATAGACGGGCTAAACAAACACGCCAATCAATTAAATTGAAGATTTGGCCGCTTTGAGCATCCAAAGACAAAGGTAACTTGTTAAAACACTTGTTAAAACATAGCCTCGTAAGAAAGTTGGCAATCTTTTGAGCTGTACATTAAAAATCGAAACTAATCATCTGAAAAATGATAACTGGGTGAGCCAGTGTAGAGCACGCCAGCGACGGAAGCAGTTGTTACAATCATTCTAGGTACTTGAGCCTAAACAGATCAACGTTCATTCGAAGAAAGCAGTGTACCAATTGTGACGAGGTATGCCGCAGGAGGCAGTCAAACAGAATGCGAGTGAAGCAACGGCCATCAAACCGAATCATTCACTTTCAGCGGCAAATTTAAGGTTGAGTCATAAGATAGGTCTGCATCACAGAAGTATTTAGGAAAATGAGTCGGATAAAGCATCACGTGCAGAGTCAACCTACCAGCGGTGGCTTTCAGATCATACATAAGAGCTTGATCATCGGAAGGGGCGGTTGCCGAAGCACCCGCCCAACGGACTGACAGCAACTGCATCAACCGATCCAAAAGCCCATGAATCACTTCGAAGCCGGAATTTTTGTTGTAGTACACGGCACAGACACGGCGATGATTTCTAGCTCCAACGTCTGACAAAAAAGAATCAATTAACTTGATTTCCAGCTCATTGGGTTATTTTCACCACACAGTCACGGTTACATACGCGTGAATTAGACGTGGAAATCGTAACAAACCAAAAACACCAGTAAACCTCATGGAAGAGAGGATGAATTGCTATCAACCGGGAGAGAGTGGAGGTTGCTTAAGAATGCGCAAAAGTGATGCGCTTATCCACAAAAGCACGTCTCCGCCAGAGTCGAGGGGCTAACACTGAGAGATAGTTAGCCAGAGAAGATGGAGGATCTGTAAATCGCACTTTGGAAGCTTTGGAACGGGTTTGATGAACCATATAAATAATGCGGCATGCTTCTTCCATCAGTTGACGGCCTTTGACCATTACATCTGGAGGTTTTGATGGGCTTGATCATGTTTAAAAACGAGACCAGGAATGGTCGGCTTCTAATGGATAAATTGGAGCCATTATGTGTGGGTTAAACAGGGCTCAATAATGACAGAAAATCGATGATACCGCAGCTGAGTGCAGCAATAACTATCCAAGTTATCCATTTTTCTATGGTCTGGAGTATCTCTAGTGCAACGTGTTTCAACTACCTCAATAAAATGCACCAACAGTGCGGTGCGTACTACTCCACAAAAAGTTCAACAGACTGAACGAACCGAAGGGCTCACGGACGTGCTTGAAGCCGATTACAAAGAGCAAAGGTTCCACCAGATGCACACACAAATAAACACAAAGAGTCGATCACCGGCAAAACAATCACAGCAAAATGTGGCACAGTAACGAAACCCGGTAATTGATACACATGGCTAAATCAGATTGAACGTCCGGGAAGAATAGGTGGACAACCATCAAGAAGCAAAAGAAAACATACAAAGCCGGAGAATTAACCTACCTCATGACAAATAGGTTTACTACATACAGAGTTGTGAATAACGAACCCTTAGATAGCGGTCCAATCAACCGAGTGTCGTCAGGTACAAAACGTTCGGGAAACAGGTAACAGCATCGAGTTTAACACTAAGTTTATTGTATTGTTAAGTAAATAAAGCTCTAAAGTTTGGGCAATCAGTGAAGTCACGTGTAACAAGAAGAGAATCAGTGCAGAGTGCGCAAAATACAATTCAGACCACTCACTTCTAGTGGAGATATTTCGATCTTACTCGGTTGTAGTCACCGCGTGCTTTTGCTATAGTGTGTGCTGACCGTTATTGGTATGAGGCTGACGATGTAACTCGATATGTTAATATGACTTAGGATATATCTGTTTGCTATCTCCATTATTGGAAACATTGTGTCAAAAGTTGGACAATTACTTGTTTGTGGTTTCTGACTACAAGTCTGTATTGGACTGAGGTAAGGAGAATGAAAAGTGCAAAAAGAACGGTCGTCGGTACCAAATTCACTCAGACGTGTGAGTAGTGTGATAATCAACAAACTAAAAACCAGGATAGCCTGTCATTTTTGCCTATTGCCATGTGCACACCTGAGAAAGCATGATCCAACACGTGGGGCACCTATCAAGTTCTGTCTGTTATATGTTGCACAATTACAGTAGTTAAGGGGAAACAATAAAAGAACAAGTGAAAAACTGGAACCAATACGAGGGTTAGAATTTTGATTTAAACCGTGTGAACCAACACTCCCATAAAAAAACGAAAAGACCTAGCCAAATATAACACACGAGCTAACCTTTGCTGGAATCCTTTAGTACGACATCCTGCACCTCAAACAACTTGAGAGGCAGTGGCAAGCTGCGATTATGCGATAACGTATGAAGAATCCCGGGAAGCAGACTGGTGCGGACAACCTGCAAGAAGAGAATGGACAGTATAATAACGACAATCATACCGGGGCAGTCGATCCCCTGGATCATTTGGTAGATTCTATACGAGACAGTAGGACGGGTGAGTAACCGAGTTCAAATGTGGAATTTCCGAGCTCCTAGCGTAGCTTCGCAGATCAGCTAATAGTGCGCATGTCACATTTAGGCATACTGTTTCTGTTGCTGGTTCGAATTCACCTGAACCCCTGACTTTTCACAACTGGGTCTCAGCTATAAACTACAAAACAATAATTAACGTAAGACAGGTTCATAGTGTAAGAACCAACTGAAGTATACTTTGGCGTGAACCAACAAGTTGTGAAGATTTGAAAAATGGTAGACGTGCCGACAAGCCACAGAGGTGTACAGGAAGAACCCGCGAACTTAGTAAAGCAACAGTCAAGTGTAAAAAAGGAGAGCAATTAAGTACGCGTAAGAGATGCACTTGACAACGACGTCGCTGCAGCTAAATGGGGGCACAATCAAACGCAGAAAAAATATTCGTGATGAGTTGGCGTCATAGTTGATCTGGATTGCGCCTGCCAAGCAGACGGCCCAGAGTTCACTGTTAACAGGAGACCAGTCAATCTAAATAGTTGCAGCCGTTGTGCCAAGAACCACACCTACACAAGCCTAATCAATAGCGGCGACCTCAGGTGTAAAACCAGTGTTGAGCAGACAAGGTGAATACCATCTGTTTCACATGTTGATATTGTCCTGGATTCTGGTTTCTGAAATGCAGTAGGAGTCAAATTCCAGTGAGTGCCGTCCGAGCGACGGCGCCACTCTGTATTAATTGGTTCACAGTGAGAAAGTTGAAAACACTCACACTGATTTGTATTCTAATTCCAAGCAAGGTAAGATGGAAACCGGGGTTTGGGTGATAAGATATGGAACTTATCGGAACAATGTTAGTATCAGTTACCTCCGTTGCGGGGTCTGCGGAACAGCTAACAGGTATGAGGGTTGAGAAGGCTCATGAGGTAAATTGGACCGGACAATGAAGGAGTGGTCGGCAGTAGTACAAGTTCCTGCATGTGTCTTGCTGTATGCAGCAGACAGAGCGGCCTGGTTTATATTGGAGGCAAGCCAATACAATAGGAAGTTAGCAGCATTTTGAGTACTCGTGGTCGTCTGTGGCTGGAGAACAGTGGACTGTACCCTTCCCAGTTTAAGGTGTCTCGATGTCAACTTAAAATGTTTCAAGGGAGTAAGCTGGAGTTTAACGACAGAGAGGGTTGTAAGGTTAATGTGAAAATGATTAGGGTGAAAAACAAAGGGACTGGTTGGTTCCTACAGAGTGAGATTGCGGTTTCGCCAGATGCAGGGAGTAAACTAAGTTAGCTTACCCAGACCCAGTTACCAAGGATATCTTAAATTGAGATCGAGAAATTAGACTGGAAAAAGGTATTGGATTAGTGCCGTTTTACCGGAAGAAAGGTGCCATCCTTCTTCCAAACCCAAATTTAAGGATAAGTAGGCTGTAGTTGATCGCACCTCTAACCATTTGTCTGCATGACGTGAATGATTCCGTCAGCGTGAGCATCACACCATCCAGCTTAGCTCAACAGGTTGCCGAGATGCTTGAGCTGCCATACCATGTCGAAGTACAATCGCCCCCTATGAAGATATATGCAACATACGGGGTCACATGTAAGCTAAATATAACCGGATTGTCCAAACCTAGGCGGTAACACTTCTAGCAACCGGGCTAAAACCCGTGATCGTGTAGTCAGCCTTCGCAAAAAAGATGTCCATGATAGAGTCGTCACGGCAAGCAGACCCAGTGAAGAGCTCTGAAAAGTTAGCGTCTAGAGTTGGTCTTAATTTCACATTATCCACAAATCGCCCACCTTTACCATCTGACTGAGGATACGATGGAGTACTCAGATAGACAATACCATTTGTTGGATAAAATTCAAATAACTCTCTAGATATGTACACAGCGTCGCAATTTGAAACAACGACGTTTGGAAAACCCCATCTACAGAATAAACTTATCAGATAACGACTCGTGGATTGATCAATCTTTCAATGATACCAACTTCTAACCACTCAGAGTTAGAATAAGCAACACTCAGAAAGTAAACATTAGGGGTTAGTCCAACAGAATCAACATGGACTCCGCTCTATGGTTTTTCTTGGATGACCAAGGCTGTGGATTCAATTAGAAACTGCACCCTCTAAACAATTCACGAATGCCTCGATCCATAAAAGACGAACAAACGCAACTGAGCATTAGTCTTCATCTAAGTCCACACTCAGTGGGCCCTGTGAAACAGTCTCAAAAATGCGCATTTAAGTGAGTTCGAGATCAGTATTCTTTCACGGAAAAAAGTAGTCACAACAGGACGTGATGTACTGTCCTAACTGAGGGTGAATCAAAATTTATGAAGAATTCTTTTAGTCCTGGTTCAAGAATCTTCTTTAAACATCCGTGCTTTAGAAACGAGTTTGACGTGGATGATAATACGATGAAAATTTGAAGCATTTTTGCGTATGTCTCCGGCGATTGTTGGGCATGCGACAGCGTCCGTGAGAACTCGCTGAACTTCTCCCACACCGCTGCCAAGTATTACGACCAAGTCAGTTTATTAAGTGCTGCGCAACAATCAAACGATACAATATATCCGTGTGTCCAAATTTTAGCAAAGACTTGTGTTCAAAATTAAGGTCATAGCAAAGAAGGCTAGTAGCCATCTTTCAAGGCAGTTGACAGCGTGCACTTGAGTGCCTTTCTTGCCATTAACAATGACAAACAGGGGTTTAGGGTCGGTCTAAAGTGGAAATTTTCTGCCGAATCGTTCCATGAAGTTTGCCTGCAGCAAAACTTGAGACCAATGCTTTTTTTAACCAAATTTGTTATAATTCCGTACTGCTACCTGGATACATGAGCAATAAATTCCAATGATCGAACCTACAGCCTACGTAAAATCACAGCTCTTGTTCCATACTCGAACGCATCCGCCGCCACAATAGTATCATAGTGGTGGACAATAAGGTGTTAGCAATAACGGTTACGACAAAATCGATAGTATGAACTCAAAGTCTGCTTGAAATTCAAGTTCCAGTTCCATTCCTAATTACACAGAAGTGGATTGTTCAACAAAGTACGACAAATGTACACCTAAGGTATGAAGTTATTACAATGCCTTGAATATGACTGGAGTATCAACGTTAGCAAGTGACAGCATTCCACAAATGACCAACTTCTTCTGAAAATGGATATCGTCCAGTACAGTCAACAGTGAAACCTAGGTAACGAAATGTGTGAATGACAGGAACATTGTTCCATATGAATATTAAAACCGGACTGTTCTATATGCTTCGTTTAAATAACTAGAATGTTTTTCAACACCATGACAGACGATTATGATATCATTCATCTAAGTGGCAGCAAATGACAACCCAGAAAGCATTGCATCCATGATTTGTTGGAAGATCGTTGGAACACTTTACTCCACGTGGTGATCGCTTATGGCGATGCAATTCTTTATGTGGTTATTGTTGACAGTCACTTTGACTCATCGCATACCTGAACTGATAGACAAGCCTGAGAAAAGTTACTTTTCCGAAAAATGGATCTATCATTGAATTATGACTCAAGAGTCTGACTCGCTTGGCAGTCATCATCATCATCAAAACAGCTATGAGCCTGACCAAAGGTACTGTGGCTCGGGCCGCCGCTCACCTCAACAGTGACGTGGAACATCCTAGAAGGAAATGTTACTACGAAGGTCAACAAATACTAAAAGAAGACTAAGCGGAAGAACTAGAAATGGTATGGATACAGGTACGCCATTGACTGCGACACACCGCCATCTCGGATAGCGTCTATAACCAGCGGTTTGAGTGATCATGAGGACCCCATCCAGGCAGGCGATGCCTGTCCACTTTGCTCAATGGAGCAGTCAAAGTCTTCATATTTCCTGACCACGTTGTTGCTTGACCACCACGCGGTTTAACCCAATCGCTAGTGCCCTCAG
>QNGE01005121.1:0-27969 GCA_008508345.1 Paragonimus westermani | reverse complement strand
GATGTGTGCTGTGTGTCGGAGACGCGAGTCTACGATTCTAGCACGGTTATCCATTTGAGCTCACCTCTAGATAGCTGTCGATCCAAGCGCTTCTGTCTCAGGGTTTCTGGTGACGCCGAAGCTGAATCTCACGGTCGAGCTGGAGTGGGAATCGCACTGAGTTCCCGAACAGAGCAATGTTTGCTCGATTGGATCCCAGTGAACAGTCGCTTGTGCGCTGTCAGACTCAATACATCTGTAAAAGTCTGTCGACGCAAATCATTGAATTATATGAAGAGACCCCTAGGCACTGGAAGAGGATACTGATGCGTTTCTGCTGCACCATTCGAATTCGTGGGGAAATCCGCGCAGACGTGGAGTGATCCGTGCAGCTCCTTCACAGCGGCTACCGATACTGCCCACTTTGAGTAGTTAATGAGGCTAATACCACCTGCTGATTTTGTGTGAATGACTTCTTCACTGGCCTGATCAATGACAGAATATGGTGGTACTGATTATATGGGCCGAAAAACGGCTTCGGCGTCATCGTCTACACATCGCTTCGTCTTTGTAGTAGCGCACGATCCAGGGATGTCAGGAAAAACAGTGTCGTGTCATGGTGGTAACCAGGAAATGGGTTGAGAGGTGGCCACAGAATGCTCTAGGATACCGCACTGTTCTCGTGCTCCAGATGAAAGAAACCTAATAACGTCTCTAGCAGACGAATTACACACCTTATTATTGGAACCACCCCGAAATTTCCATTTCTCAAGCCAATGAATGCCAACCAGACTGCGTGAACAGTCGTTTATAACGTACGTTGGTGTCGAAAATTTGCGGCCGGGAATATTGCATATACAGTTCACAGTTCGTACAATAACCATTTGAAGACTTGCAGCATTACGGGATAGGTTGCCGGCGAGTTAGTGTTGCGGACACTCGGAAACTCAGAATGAATAACACGTGACAACAACGTCTAAAGCGGAATCAAATTAGGATATCAACTGACGATGATAGGCATAAATTCACGTTTAGGGGCAAAATCTGTGGCGGCAGTGGTGGCGAGAACAATATCAAATGTATGAAATGTTTCCGTTTCGTTCACCGAGTGTTGAGGGAAAGACCATTTTGGTTGCGCAGCTGGATATGCATTACGGCAACATGTCCCTTTGTGTGCTTCTCGACCACAGATATTACATGTTCGGTCTATACAGGCACAATGAAATCTGGCCGCGAGGAGGCAGGTTCTGTGTAATTGCGACCGAACTGGAGTTCTGTCACATGGATAAACCTGATGAAAAAGCGTCGTTCGATTCCACCTGCCTCTGAATATGATTATGGCCGTAAGCTGGCCGAAGGCAAGCGCAAAGACCATGAGCACCAGTTAGACGAACGGTTGAAAGAGATGGAAACAGCCTTTCAACCGGGTAATAGCAGGAGGTTTAACACTGATTCGTGGATGTACTGACCATCGAGTCGGTATCCGATTCCTCTCTTGCTCAATTTTGTCATGGACGACATTCTAGAAAGTGTACTCGAGGAATCCAATGAGCTTGGTGTTGAGCTTCCTCCTGACACTAGATTGACCGACATAGAGTATGCGCATGACATTGCCTTACTTAGCCCCTCTACCGAAGGCATGCACAGATCATGCTGAACAAAGTGAGTGACCCGGCTAGTTTGTATAGAATGCGCTTCACGTCCTCAAAGCACAAAGTGCTGCTCCAAGACTGGGGCATATCCAACCCCACCTTCTTTAATGTAGGTAATCCACTTGAGACTGGGGACAATTTCACACTCTTGGGTAGCACTATCTCGTCAGCCTGTAATATTACTGATGAGATATCAGCGAGGATAGCAAAGGCACGAGTCGCCTTTACCAACCTGTGTCATCTGTGGCGTCGGAAAGACGTTCGGTCGTCGCTGAAAGGATGCGTATACAGTGATTGTGTGCGCCCTGTTTTACTCTTTGGTTCGGAAATGTGACCTGTTCACAACGAGGATGTGAACAGACTTGTTATGTTTGACGATGGTTGTCTCCGTCAGTTAGTCTACATCAAGTAGACTAATCGCGTGAGCAGTTTGGCCGTTCGCAGGCGCGTACTCTTGAACGCTCGAGATGCGCGACTCAGAGGTTAGCTAACCGCGTTGCACAGCCTACGATGGTGAGGTCACGTACTCCGCATACCAGCTGAGCGTTTACCGTACCTGGCATTAACTAGTGAGAAAACCAACAGTTAGGTGGAGCCACGTGGTGGTCAAGCAACAGTGTGGCCACGAAATATGAAGACTGTGTCTATTCGGTTGAGCAGACTGGACAGGTGTCGCCTGCCTGGTTGGGGGTCTTCGTGATCACTCTAATCGCTGGTTAGAAATGCCACCTGAGATCATCATCATAGACAGCAATACATCAATGGTTCATACTAATGCTTAACTGCCACACAACCATGAAGAAAAAGCAAACCCTATATAGGAAGTGAGAAGGAAAAAAGAAGTGGGCGGAAAGGGACCTAACTACTGATAATAACTACGTCTGCATTCAACATCAAGGTGCCTACACCTTGCAAACAAACACCCGAGCTGCAATTGAGAGTAAGGCGTCACCAGCAAGACAGCTTTTTACGGCTTTCGCCGCCCCGCGTCATTAAATGCACTCACTTCACAGACAACTCGGCCAAACAACGACAACATTCACGCCACTGAGCTCGATTAACCGCCATTTCACCTAGAGTCTCCAGCCACCGACTCTGTGACACCTGAGATGGCGGTGTCCCACAGTCATTGGTGTGCCTGCATTCGTACCATTTCTGGCTCTTCCGCTCATGTTTTTTCATTAGTCTTCAACCTTCTTATTAACGTTTGCTTCCAGGACATTCCCCGTCATTGTTGGGATGAGCGGCGGCCCAAGTCACAGTAACTTCTGATCACGCTTAAAGCCGTCGCGGTAATGGTGATTATATAACCATCGATGATATGGCTGTTCCAGAGATCGCAAGTCAGTATGGAGCATGTATTAGGATCATGATCATGTGCCGGTCTGTGCCAAAATTGCCTTGCATTATGTTGATAGGGCGCTACATCACCAAACACGATTGGGTCTAGCTAAAGTAAGAGAACCGCAAACACAGTACACCCGTCAGGGCTCGCTTGCCTCTAGTCTGGGATCTTGGCCACCAGACAAGTTTGAGGCTCACTGCGTACATGTTCGTCCTGCTGTGCGTGAGCGAGGTATGGTTGGCGGCATCCGATTCGGATTAGCCTGGACCGAGGTATTACTCTGCATAGCGCTACTGTTTATTCGGCTTCTGATTGCTAGGATTCTGTGCTGTCCCTCAGGCATTTTGACGCTCTCTGAAACAGTCCATCCGTCGGCACTCATAACTCAGTTTTCAAAGCCAACTGCTCGAAACCCCGAAATTATCGAAGAGATTCGTGGGAATAAAGGGGTTGGACTGGACGGATGTGCTAATTAGGAATCAATCAGTGATTCGCAGAAGTCCACTTATTGTCGACAACGCGATCAAACTGACACGTCAGCACAGTGACCAATCGGATTGGCGTGCTGATGTAGCACGTTACGTAAGTGTTCCACGCGGTAAAACAAGCGAGCTACAAACGGAGCCGAGCTGACCCATAGAAACACCGAGGCGTGGGCACCAATCCTAATTCATTTCGCTGATGCAACTTGTCTATGAAGTAACCAGCAGATACTCTATAAAACTGATATTTGCTTTGTACCACATGCTCTGCTTTTGATTTGGTTTCAGAAGGTAGCAATTTTTCAACAGTGGGGTTTGATCAATACAGCCGGCAGCTGTTGCCGGGTGGTCTCGGTGGCTTTTCTATCTTCTTCGAACAACAAGTAGCAGGAAACCAGGCGTGAGCGAGACAATCTGTGAAGCCAAGGAGGACTTTATCGATAACTTGGTTTGAGCATTTCGAACAATTGTTCAACTGACCACTGGCACGGTTGATCGCGCCTTCAGATTCTACCCATGCCTTCTGGTCTGCTGACGTTTCTGCTCATCAGGGAAGAAATCTCGCCCTAGAAGTAGTTTCTCAAGCTTGGAGTTGTATCGTCGTCTATAAAATTGCTCCATCTGTGACATCGGCATGATCACAGGCTTTCTTTGTGAGACCAAATGCACAACACCATTGGGAAGCAGTTTTATTGTACGTTTGCGGAACCGATCTGATTTGTTTGGAGGATGTCCGTAGTGTATCACAGGCCCCAGCGTCGTTTTTCAGAAACGTCGTACCAGCAAAGTTGAAGTCCGCTGACATCTTTGCAACTGATAGTCTGTCGATCCCTGATCGTGCCAACCTTGTCCCACTGGCTTCGTTGGCTTTGGCACGCCTTATGAATGTTAACTCATTTCTGGCCCACATCGTGTTTTGTGTACAATTGGTGGATTAGACTGTAAGTAACATCCCGGTGGCTACCGTTACTTGCGTTCTGGGCGTGAAGCTACTGTCATTAAAGCTTGCTCTGGTAACGTATCCTTGGCCCCTCGGCTAAAATCCGGAAGACAGTAAAATCTTGACAGACGCTGTCCAGCATGGCGACGAATAAAAATAGCGACCCTGTTACAAGCCTTTGTGCTCTCTTTTCCTTACCCTTTTTCTTCTCACTTATCCATCTTCACCTTAGTCCGCGCTTTTCATCGCCCACTACGGCCCGTGCAATGTCTTGCATGGCTAGTCATGTGATACGGGTTTTCAAGTTGAGCATAACTCACAGCTTCGCTATTGTTGGAGCTCTCCAACAGTTCGTATGCTTGATACTGTCTGAGTCAGAACTCAACCTACGCTTTCATGAGACAACCCTGTTGCCCTTTCTGCCGTTGACATTACATTGTAAATGACCAATTAATCATATCTGAACGCCCACTTCCATTTATGAGTAGTGGTCAATTTGCCCGATCGTCTCAATAGGACACACAGTCACTGTCTGTTAACTCCAGCCAATAATCCTGCGATTAGGACTTCTGAGACAGGCTGAAATACCCGATCGCATTAAACCCGATGGGCGATATTTTAGGCTAATAATAGGTAACCGGGATTTGGTTACTTTCAAGTTGATCTTCACTCACGTTTGATTGCAGCGTTTGTATTCAGGTAGACCTTTTGGTCAGCCTATTTCGATAAGAAGCACTGAATTTGATTTCAAATCTTGTTGGAGCTCACCATTATCCCAAATGCTTACCATGGCCTGGGTTAGAACTCCAACTACGCTTTCGTGAGGCAATTGTGTTGTTCAGTTTGCCATTGACCCCACATTAGGTACCACCAAATCATCCTTTTCGTCTGTGAGTAATGATCAGGTTGCCCGATCGTCTCGATAGGAAGCACAGTTACTATCTGTTGACTCCAATCGCTTACTCTGCTGAACATCATTTTAAATTACCTGTCATTATACCTATCTTCGACACGACCGCGAGCTCTAGCAAGAGCGAAGCTCGAGTCTGACACTTTTTTCCTAAGAGGCTTGCGAAAGGTACTAATCAGGACCCTGACTACTCAGTAATGCATGTGCTTCTGTATATAAGAATCTGTTCGATTTCTTGCTCTCAATACGTCGCTCGTTGGTGTGTATAAGCCGGATCGTTTGTTTCCATGTAAACATTCTGTAATCCAGTTTGTGGCTGAGTCAGTGCGGACTGTAGAATCCGGGGGCCGCACTATCACATCGTGCTTAAAGTGGTCATTACTTGCAACTTATCTCCGAGGGAGCAGGTAAGAGAAGAATAAATGGGCATCCGAATTATGTGCAACTGAACAGATTGTAGGTCCACACAGATTAACCTTTATTCAACTATCGGTCGTGACATTTTGAACCTAAAAGCTGCTTTTGATCAGGTTGGTCGAAATACCTTCCTGGGATATCTCCGTCACAGAGGAGCCTCTCTCAAGTAATAAGCTAGCCGATACTGAGTAGGCAGAAGGCATTGCCCCATTTCGGTATTCTGTGGACAACAGGTATACTATGCTGAGTGACCCGAACGTTACAGTTGAACTTTCCGTCAACGTGTAAGGCGTCGTCAGAAGATTAGGTTAGAAATGACCTAATCTGTTACAGGCTGGCCATTCAAAACTGCTAATCAGATCACCTAACCGAACGGTGTCACCTCATCCCCTCGTAACACCGCTTGCAAGCGTCAATGTGCGAAACGGAAGCATGTACTGCATTTACAGGTTATTAGGTTGTTAAAAGAGGGAGAAAGAGCTTTGTTTGTGCGTTCCTGTGGATTGCTATGAATAAAGCTGCAAGTCATTCACCGGCGTTGATGGAGACCCAAGGTACGAACTGCGCACTTTGGAACGGGCTCGGTTAAACGAGTCAGCAATTGTCTGCTTACCTCCTGATGTAGCTCGCGCTACAGCTGCACGAGTATTTTTAGGAGCAATGTAACGTGACAGACGTCGACAGTTTATAAGTATCCACGAAGTATATTTTACGTAATCATGCAGCGTTGAAAGTCTTATCGCGTGTGACCGATGGACGATTCGTGATCACCATTGTCCTGTACCCACTCATGAAGAGGGATTTTCAAATTTAATGTGTTAATAAAAAAGTTAACTTGCAAAGTGCTTGCCAGCTTAATTATCTCTGGCAGTATATCCGCCGTGCAGAAACTCCGTGCTCGGTGAAACAGCGCTATTACAAGACTCGTTATATCGTATAGGAAAGGAACTCCTAATGTAGGTATACTGTCCCGCCCATGTAAGCTTGCAGTATGAAGAGCTTACGTGGTCTGTAGATGTCTAAACTATTTTGGAACGGAAGACTAATTAACTTCCTTATCTCCGGTAAGTCATATATATGTGTCTGATTGAAATCCAAAAATAATTTGTGTGAATCACGCGCGTGTGAACGTCTCTCGTGTAGCACAGATGGTGACTGGGGCATCTTTTTGGTTTAAACCTATCTGTCCGATCAACCGACGTAAATGTGGAAAAACTGATTGGTTCATTGACCGAGACAGGACAGAAGTATATTGCTTGATCAAGGACGAGTCCGAAACAGGTTTTACAACACCAAAAGTATGTCTTGAACTTCAAGAATGATTGTCGAGAAAGTGATGGCTGCAAATCATTCGACTCAGCAAGTTACTTCTGATATGACAGGCGGAGATGCGTAAAGGATAGATTTGTAAAAAGCGGTGTGCTTGGTAGAGGATCTTACAGACTAACATTAGGCCACCTAGGATTTAATGATGAGATAGAAATACTCTAGTTTAAACAGACTGTCCGGAGATGAGAGTAAACGGAACATTGGGATTTGCGTGGTCGCTCAAAGTTTTATACTTTCAAGGAAATCCTTCACAAGATAAGAGTGACCAACTTTTACATTCAGCTCAAAGTGAATAGACAAAAGAAGCCTGAACATAGACGAAAAGTAATAACAAGACACTATAAACATTTCAATGAGATCAAGCCAGTTTTAGGTCATTGAGAAGCAATTTCAAAACGGACTGGAAATGTCAGACACGACGGCTCCCAGATGTTGTACATGGACAATGATATCCAGCTTTTTACCTCCAAGAAAGTAATCCGTACAACATGAACAATAAAAACGTACAACTTTACACCTCGTCGTACTAAATGGAAAGCCGACGATGTGGGACGTTGAGACTCCATTGTAGCTGATCACTGTTTTGCAAAATATCAACGTCTTGGATTTACATCAGTAGTGGAAAATTAACAGGCTGCTTGGCTTCTTACACCAGCAAAATGAATATCAACTGTCCAAGTATGAAAACGAGACATACTGCTAATACAGACACCACTGACGATTACAGGTTACCGAAAACGGAAATTATGACCGTCGGCTTGATAGCCAGAACCACCGTAGATGAACTGCACGGAGAGAATAATCAAACGGATTCTGCCAGTCGTACAGAGGAAGCATTTCCAACTAACCTGGAAGTCAGAAGTCTTCGGATTAGCAATATGCACAACGGCCAGTTCCGTTAGATCATAACGCAATTTCGACGAAATGTCATCTCGAGAGCACTAGAGAAAACAAAAAAAATAAGCTAACTAGAAGTAAACAGTCGAATAAAATACAGATGCACGAAAGAAACTAGCAACGGATATGAAAAGGTGCTGCTCAGAATATTGAACGTCCAGTTATCTATACCGCATACGGCGGTAGTATATTCTAAATGGGTTTTAAACGCACAACTTCATTCTAGCGGGTTGAAGAATCTTACAGATATCGCCAAGAGTATTTCTGATTTTTTTGAGAGGACGCTTAACAAACATAGTAAAATGCTTCTCATGGTTGGGAACAGTGGTGGTGTTGTTCGCAGCTCGGGTTGATGGTTTTGGTATTGGCATGTTCGCCGAGCTTGGCATTTAGTTTGCAAACGTTTCATCACTAAGCGAGGTGACAGCATCAGTGCGTAATTGTTTCAGCGTATAGTTTTGGGTGTGGAGTTTAGTGAAGTTTGATGGATGCCTGCATATAAGAGCAGAGCGAGTTGACCTACTGACCTGAATTCTGGTTGGTCGCTTTTCGTCCTGTTTGACCTTTGACCTGACCCATCATTAGTTGATTTTGTTGCACTTGAACGTTGATCCGATGTCCGATTGTTATGACCCGGTGGTCAATAATAACGAGAATTGACAGCGCACGAATATACGAATCAAGAACACGTAATACAGCGCTTAACGATACCCGGAAACCCAGAAGAACACAGAAGACGCGAACGCTGGTTTGTCAAGTTAACTCTGGTTTGAGAGCAAATACATTCTCGGCTAAAGGTCACGGTCTGCTGTGTTTCCGGGTATCGTTAAGCGCTGTATTACGTGTTCGTGATTCGTATATTCGTGCGCTGTCAATTCTCGTTATTATTGACCACCGGGTCATAACATATTGGCGACGGAGCTTGTCGTTTTCCTTTTGTTCTCTCTTTGAACCATGTCTACGGACCCCGATCTCAAGCAGATGATGCAGTCCCAGATCCGGTTGATGGAAATGCTGGCCACCCGTTTTGCCGCACTTGGGCCGTCCACGTTAGTCGATCCGCCGTCCGTGGATCACTTGGCCAGGAACATCCCCGATTTCCTGTATGACCCCCAAGCTGGTGTCTCCTTCGAAGCGTGGTACAAGCGATATGAGGACACGTTCACCATGGAACTGGCATCGCGAGATGACGATACAAAGGTTCGGCTACTCCTCCGAAAATCGGGCCCAGCGGAACATGTCCGCTACACCAATTATATCTTGCCCGCCGAACCGCGAACCTTGACTTTCGCGGACACGGTCCAGAAGCTCACAATGATCTTCGGGGACACTTCATCCGTGTTCAACTCTCCGTTCCAGTGCCTCCAGTTGGTCAAACGAGACGTAGACGACTTTGTCGCCTATGCTGGTCTCGTAAACCGGGAGTGCGGACGGTTCAAGCTTGGTTCGCTCACGGAGGACCAGTTTCGATGCCTGGTTTTCATTTGTGGTCTACAATCACCAACCCATGCTGACCTCCGTACCAGACTCCTAGCGAAGATCGATCAGAAGCCAAATATCAAACTGGAACAGATGGTTGACGAGTGTGAGAGGTTGGCCAACCTCAAGCACGACTCAGCGATGATACAGCACCTCGACCGGGCGCCCCGTACAGTTCAGGCTGTATCCAGTTTCCAGCCAAAGTCCCCTGCAAGGTGAACCAAACTCAGTCCCGCCGGAACCAAGATGCCGCCCTCAGCATGTCGCTACTGTGGTGCATGGCACTACCACGGACATCGACGACATCGCTCTCAGCGATGTCATAGGGTCGGCCACAAGGAAGGTTTCTGTCAATCACAGACATCGGACAGGGTCGAGCCGACGTCGGACCCCATGTTCAAGAAGCCAGCCGGGTCCCGGGAGGTTGGCAGATCTAACAGTCTGCTGACCGCGTTCCATATCGAGGCCGCTCATCGGCGGAGGTTCGTATCCATCCACATCAATGGTCGGTTGGCTCGTTTGCAATTGGACACTGCTTCGGACATCACGATAATATCCGAGAACCTTTGGCGAGACCTGGGCAGCCATCCTATACATCCCTCATCCCAGACAGCAACCAGTGCTTGCGGTGGCTCGGTGCAGTTGACTGGGCAACTGCACTGTTCAGTATCATTCCGCGGCATCACCATCGACGGAACATGTTACGTCGCTAACTCGGGTCTTGACCTTCTCGGGCTGGATTGGCTCGAACCGCTTGGCCTCCTTGATGTCCCAATCAGTGCCATCTGCAACCAGGTGCGGTCTCCTGCCGCACCCCAGAGGCTCTCCGACGACATCATTCGAGAGTTTGCCCCCGTGTTCCAGGATGACCTGGGTCTTTGCTCCTATACCCAGGCCACACTACGACTTCGGCCCAGGAGTTAACCGGTCTTTCGCCCAAAACGGCCGGTTCCATACGTAGCCCTGCCGCTTGTCGACCAAGTACTCAGACGACTGGAACAACTTGGTACCCGTCTCCTACTCCGCATGGGCCACCCCTATCGTCGTGGTGAAGAAGTCAAACGGATCCATTCGCATTTGTGGGGATTTTTCAACTGGCCTAAATGCGGCATTGGAACCAAACCGCTATCCATTACCAGTGCCTGAAGACATTCACTATGCTCAACGGCGGCACTTGTTTCGGCAAACTGGATTTGGCAGAGGCATATCTCCAACTCGAAGTTGCACCCGAATCTCGTGAACTACTGACGATTAATACCCACCGAGGCCTTCTCCAGTACACCAGACTTCCATTTGGTGTAAAAACGACGTCGGCAATTTTCCAGCAAATAATGGACGCATTGATTACTGGTCTACCGGGTACGGCCGCCTATCTGGATGACATCATCATAATGGGGCGGACAACCAGCGAACTCAGGGATCGGATCTCTCCGGAAAAAGGAAGAAAGCTACCTATACCGAATATTTCTTCGCAACAGATACCCAGGAAATTTCATCCGACGGAGTCTACTACGGAAAAACGGAGAGTCCAACTCTATTGAGCCATCAACAAAACGAATTGCACTACCATACTTCAAAACAGTATCAGAAATGACCGCAAGACTCCTGAGAACACATGGTATCACGCTAACGCACAAGCCAACAGCAACATTACGAAGGATACAATCGAAACCAAAAGAACAATCCAGACCCGCCGACAGAAGAAACGACATTTACAAAATCTAATGTAATGACTATGGACAACACTACGTCGGCCAAACCGGACGGAAATTGTCAACACGAATACATGAAAACGAACTGGCCATCAAGAGGCACGACCAATCTTCCCTGATCTCCGCCCACGAGGATGAAACTGGACACGTCTTCAACTTGAATACCGCAGAAATCCTTACTCAGGCAAACACCAAACAGGCAAGAGAATTTCTCGAAGCTTGGTACTCATCAACATCGAGCTGGACAAAATCTATGAACCAATGCGTGCCAAGGATTTGAGGAGACGTAGACGCCATCAAGCCCGAATACCGGTAAACCCAAACGGAGCAACTTGAACTGATCAGACCAAAGTCGAAACAGGACAATGGATAACCAATCGGACGGAATTCCAAAACGAGATGACACACCCATTCAATTCAAAACCAACCTGATTCGAGGTCAAAATGCAGTAACGACAGGGAGCAGTCAATCAGACTCCAGGGAATAAACAATCGGACATCGGATCAACGTTCAAGTGCAACAAAATCAACTAATGATGGGTCAGGTCAAAGGTCAAACAGGACGGAAAGCGACCAACCAGAATTCAGGTCAGTAGGTCAACTCGCTCTGCTCTTATATGCAGGCATCCATCAAACTTCACTAAACTCCACACCCAAAACTATACGCTGAAACAATTACGCACTGATGCTGTCACCTCGCTTAGTGATGAAACGTTTGCAACCTAAATGCCAAGCTTGGCGAACATACCAATACCAAAACCATAGTAAAATGCATTTAACAACGTGACACTGATTACGGAATTGGATTTTACGAGCCAAATATACATTTACCTGTGTTGAAGTGTCAATGTCGTGATCTAAACAGTTGCGGACGAATAAGCCACTATTCAGTCACCTGCACAACAGCCAATATGAGCCAACGGAAGTAGAAGAGTTAACTGAATTATCTGAGTTGCGGAACATAGAGGATGGGCCGACCTTAAAACACTCAACGATAGGGATAGTGAACCGTTGAGAATGCAATCGTCAATGCTGTTGTAGAAAACAATTAATCACATCATCAACAAGTATGCAATTGAAGCAGATGAGGCGAAATGACCTGTTTCATGAGGAACGTGATACGTTTTATTTAAACCCAAAGGTATCGCGTCTTGGTGAGCCTTCGTAGTCGAACCGAAGTGCCCTCGGTTGGGCCGTTCAACGTCTGATCATGCATGCACGAAGACCTCAAGCACATCGAGACTTATGCTGTAGAGAAACAGTAACACGGGCAGAAAAAAGGTTGATGCAATCGTCGCCGGTGAACGTGATACGGGCTTAACGAATGATCGCAAGAGATGGAAGTTTGGTGCGAACACAGACAGAAGAAGAGCCAGGTAGTCACCAGCTAAATGCAACAGGGCTTCAAAATAAGTGTGGTCTATGCAAACGTTAGAGACGAAAGTGAAAACACAGCGCTAATAAAGAGGACGTCGGTAAGATAGGCAGGAACGATTGATGGTTGTACTTTAAGTGGACATGGCGGTTACTACCTCAATTCTCAGTGAGATGCCGTAGTAATGTGCAACGAAACGACCACAGTTCTAATGTTAGAAGTCAACCTTGTCACATTAACTCCCAAAATTGGAGCAGACGAGTCTGACAACAGATTTCTGACTTTAGGTTTAAGGCATGTTGGGTGTATGGGTCTCAATTATCCAACAATAATTCACTTGTGTGCAAAGTTTCAAACAACGGAGTGCGTCCCGATATCGGAACTATTCGGATGGATGTTTGTGAGAAGAGCTAGGGCGTCTGATCCGTGTGATAGACATTCAAACTACACACACCATCTGATTAGCACACGGTATCACAGACATCGAGACAGTCCGCAGCGTGGGGAGGTGAAGCATTTCGTCCGTTGTCTTGGATTAGTTTACGTAATATCTGTACTGAAGAGAAATAAGGCGGTGCACATTATAGCATTGTGCAGAACGATCGTCAGATGCACTAAGTTGTCTGAACAGGCCTGATGCTTAAGCTATGGTTATGCTGCTGTCATTCGGATGACCGAACACTCAAAATTGTACCTATTTAGCGGAATGCACCGTGGATCCAACAGTAACTAACAGACTTGGTCTGCCATTGGCAGCCACATTACCACACCGAATACTTAGGATGAAAGCACCTGGTCAAGTAACTTCAGAAAAACAGGACTGAGTGTCCAAAAGCGTAGATGAAAAAACTGAATAATGAGTTTTTGAGTATGGATGAATCGTAAACAACATCAAAGGGATGCACAAAAATGGGTACAACAAATGTTTCAAGGTGTTTGTGAAACAGCACCGAGACACCTGCAAACCGATAAACAAAAGAAAACTCGCCTAAGTAGGCGTTTTATGAAATTCCGCTTTAAAATAAAAAGCTCTATCTATTACAAGCCAGCCGTTAAGTAGATATTTGCATTACCTAATGTGTAAATTGCATTTCAATGCAATGAAAAGATGAACTACCTCAATCAATTTCTGTCAGTCCTCAGAAGTGATGAGATCAATCTGACTGTTGTCACACCAGATAGCATGAATTTGCGGAAGTCGTCTAACGGAGCTAAGACATTTGTGACCCAGTGTGAGATGGTTGTGCAAAACACAACACGAAGACGTTTTACTCTGAGAATGTTAAGTGAATACACACATTGCATGAATATTTTCCACGGGTGATTTTTTAGGGTTATACATCTCATCACTCCAAGAAACAAGGTGAACGTATAACGTAAACGGACCAGCCGAAGAAAGCAACGAATAACAAACGGTACAAACTTGGAACAGCATGCAAGCGAGCAAAACGCCTCTTGGGGATTTGGGTACTAGTTGGAGAGTCAACTGCACACTGGACTACCGCTGAAGAAAACAACACCAGAGCCACGCGTCAGTATGCCATGAACATCCCTTTACAATCTTCCCCCTTCGCAAAAACTTAAGACACCAAACACTCGGTCTTGTGACGGAGGTACCTTGCAAGTAATGACCACTCTCAGCACGATGTGATAGTGCGGCCCCCGGATTCTACAGTCCGCACTGACTCAGCCACAAACTGGATTACAGAATGTTTACATGGAAACAAACGATCCGGCTTATACACACCAACGAGCGACGTATTGAGAGCAAGAAATCGAACAGATTCTTATATACAGAAGCACATGCATTACTGAGTAGTCAGGGTCCTGATTAGTACCTTTCGCAAGCCTCTTAGGAAAAAAGTGTCAGACTCGAGCTTCGCTCTTGCTAGAGCTCGCGGTCGTGTCGAAGATAGGTATAATGACAGGTAATTTAAAATGATGTTCAGCAGAGTAAGCGATTGGAGTCAACAGATAGTAACTGTGCTTCCTATCGAGACGATCGGGCAACCTGATCATTACTCACAGACGAAAAGGATGATTTGGTGGTACCTAATGTGGGGTCAATGGCAAACTGAACAACACAATTGCCTCACGAAAGCGTAGTTGGAGTTCTAACCCAGGCCATGGTAAGCATTTGGGATAATGGTGAGCTCCAACAAGATTTGAAATCAAATTCAGTGCTTCTTATCGAAATAGGCTGACCAAAAGGTCTACCTGAATACAAACGCTGCAATCAAACGTGAGTGAAGATCAACTTGAAAGTAACCAAATCCCGGTTACCTATTATTAGCCTAAAATATCGCCCATCGGGTTTAATGCGATCGGGTATTTCAGCCTGTCTCAGAAGTCCTAATCGCAGGATTATTGGCTGGAGTTAACAGACAGTGACTGTGTGTCCTATTGAGACGATCGGGCAAATTGACCACTACTCATAAATGGAAGTGGGCGTTCAGATATGATTAATTGGTCATTTACAATGTAATGTCAACGGCAGAAAGGGCAACAGGGTTGTCTCATGAAAGCGTAGGTTGAGTTCTGACTCAGACAGTATCAAGCATACGAACTGTTGGAGAGCTCCAACAATAGCGAAGCTGTGAGTTATGCTCAACTTGAAAACCCGTATCACATGACTAGCCATGCAAGACATTGCACGGGCCGTAGTGGGCGATGAAAAGCGCGGACTAAGGTGAAGATGGATAAGTGAGAAGAAAAAGGGTAAGGAAAAGAGAGCACAAAGGCTTGTAACAGGGTCGCTATTTTTATTCGTCGCCATGCTGGACAGCGTCTGTCAAGATTTTACTGTCTTCCGGATTTTAGCCGAGGGGCCAAGGATACGTTACCAGAGCAAGCTTTAATGACAGTAGCTTCACGCCCAGAACGCAAGTAACGGTAGCCACCGGGATGTTACTTACAGTCTAATCCACCAATTGTACACAAAACACGATGTGGGCCAGAAATGAGTTAACATTCATAAGGCGTGCCAAAGCCAACGAAGCCAGTGGGACAAGGTTGGCACGATCAGGGATCGACAGACTATCAGTTGCAAAGATGTCAGCGGACTTCAACTTTGCTGGTACGACGTTTCTGAAAAACGACGCTGGGGCCTGTGATACACTACGGACATCCTCCAAACAAATCAGATCGGTTCCGCAAACGTACAATAAAACTGCTTCCCAATGGTGTTGTGCATTTGGTCTCACAAAGAAAGCCTGTGATCATGCCGATGTCACAGATGGAGCAATTTTATAGACGACGATACAACTCCAAGCTTGAGAAACTACTTCTAGGGCGAGATTTCTTCCCTGATGAGCAGAAACGTCAGCAGACCAGAAGGCATGGGTAGAATCTGAAGGCGCGATCAACCGTGCCAGTGGTCAGTTGAACAATTGTTCGAAATGCTCAAACCAAGTTATCGATAAAGTCCTCCTTGGCTTCACAGATTGTCTCGCTCACGCCTGGTTTCCTGCTACTTGTTGTTCGAAGAAGATAGAAAAGCCACCGAGACCACCCGGCAACAGCTGCCGGCTGTATTGATCAAACCCCACTGTTGAAAAATTGCTACCTTCTGAAACCAAATCAAAAGCAGAGCATGTGGTACAAAGCAAATATCAGTTTTATAGAGTATCTGCTGGTTACTTCATAGACAAGTTGCATCAGCGAAATGAATTAGGATTGGTGCCCACGCCTCGGTGTTTCTATGGGTCAGCTCGGCTCCGTTTGTAGCTCGCTTGTTTTACCGCGTGGAACACTTACGTAACGTGCTACATCAGCACGCCAATCCGATTGGTCACTGTGCTGACGTGTCAGTTTGATCGCGTTGTCGACAATAAGTGGACTTCTGCGAATCACTGATTGATTCCTAATTAGCACATCCGTCCAGTCCAACCCCTTTATTCCCACGAATCTCTTCGATAATTTCGGGGTTTCGAGCAGTTGGCTTTGAAAACTGAGTTATGAGTGCCGACGGATGGACTGTTTCAGAGAGCGTCAAAATGCCTGAGGGACAGCACAGAATCCTAGCAATCAGAAGCCGAATAAACAGTAGCGCTATGCAGAGTAATACCTCGGTCCAGGCTAATCCGAATCGGATGCCGCCAACCATACCTCGCTCACGCACAGCAGGACGAACATGTACGCAGTGAGCCTCAAACTTGTCTGGTGGCCAAGATCCCAGACTAGAGGCAAGCGAGCCCTGACGGGTGTACTGTGTTTGCGGTTCTCTTACTTTAGCTAGACCCAATCGTGTTTGGTGATGTAGCGCCCTATCAACATAATGCAAGGCAATTTTGGCACAGACCGGCACATGATCATGATCCTAATACATGCTCCATACTGACTTGCGATCTCTGGAACAGCCATATCATCGATGGTTATATAATCACCATTACCGCGACGGCTTTAAGCGTGATCAGAAGTTACTGTGACTTGGGCCGCCGCTCATCCCAACAATGACGGGGAATGTCCTGGAAGCAAACGTTAATAAGAAGGTTGAAGACTAATGAAAAAACATGAGCGGAAGAGCCAGAAATGGTACGAATGCAGGCACACCAATGACTGTGGGACACCGCCATCTCAGGTGTCACAGAGTCGGTGGCTGGAGACTCTAGGTGAAATGGCGGTTAATCGAGCTCAGTGGCGTGAATGTTGTCGTTGTTTGGCCGAGTTGTCTGTGAAGTGAGTGCATTTAATGACGCGGGGCGGCGAAAGCCGTAAAAAGCTGTCTTGCTGGTGACGCCTTACTCTCAATTGCAGCTCGGTTGTTTGTTTGCAAGGTGTAGGCACCTTGATGTTGAATGCAGACGTAGTTATTATCAGTAGTTAGGTCCCTTTCCGCCCACTTCTTTTTTCCTTCTCACTTCCTATATAGGGTTTGCTTTTTCTTCATGGTTGTGTGGCAGTTAAGCATTAGTATGAACCATTGATGTATTGCTGTCTATGATGATGATCTCAGGTGGCATTTCTAACCAGCGATTAGAGTGATCACGAAGACCCCCAACCAGGCAGGCGACACCTGTCCAGTCTGCTCAACCGAATAGACACAGTCTTCATATTTCGTGGCCACACTGTTGCTTGACCACCACGTGGCTCCACCTAACTGTTGGTTTTCTCACTAGTTAATGCCAGGTACGGTAAACGCTCAGCTGGTATGCGGAGTACGTGACCTCACCATCGTAGGCTGTGCAACGCGGTTAGCAAACCTCTGAGTCGCGCATCTCGAACGTTCAAGAGTACGCGCCTGCGAACGGCCAAACTGCTCACGCGATTAGTCTACTTGATGTAGGCTAACTGACGGAGACAACCATCGTCAAACATAACAAGTCTGTTCACATCCTCGTTGTGAACAGGTCACATTTCCGAACCAAAGAGTAAAACAGGGCGCACACAATCACTGTATACGCATCCTTTCAGCGACGACCGAACGTCTTTCCGACGCCACAGATGACACAGGTTGGTAGAGGCGACTCGTGCCTTTGCTATCCTCGCTGATATCTCATCAGTAATATTACAGGCTGACGAGATAGTGCTACCCAAGAGTGTGAAATTGTCCCCAGTCTCAAGTGGATTACCTACATTAAAGAAGGTGGGGTTGGATATGCCCCAGTCTTGGAGCACCACTTTGTGCTTTGAGGACGTGAAGCGCATTCTATACAAACTAGCCGGGTCACTCACTTTGTTCAGCATGATCTGTGCATGCCTTCGGTAGAGGGGCTAAGTAAGGCAATGTCATCCGCATACTCTATGTCGGTCAATCTAGTGACAGGATGAAGCTCAACACCAAGCTCATTGGATTCCTCGAGTACGCTTTCTAGAATGTCGTCCATGACAAAATTGAGCAAGAGAGGAATCGGATACTTTTGACGAACAGCACCAGAAGTAATGAACGCCCGAGACGTGTGTGCACAACCTCTCATTGTGCTTGTAGAGTGAACATACAGTGATATCAACAGATTCACGTATTTCCTTGGAAGTCCCCTGCGAATTAGGCGGTTCCGGATAACGTTACGACCCGCTGATTCGAAAGCAGCCTTTAGGTCTAAAAGCACCACGACCGTCGGCTGCCTTTAAGAATGTGGACGTTCCAAGGTCTGATGCAGGGTAATAAAAAGTGGCCAACACTCCATCCCACCCCCAGAAGACCGGATTCTTGTCTGTTCCTCACGTATCTGACCTTCTCTGGGATTAGTGAGCCTACGTGCTACAAGGCCAGTAGGCAACGTGGACGCAACAGACACTAGGACGATGTCTCTGTGGTTGTCACACAGAGCTCGGGACCCTTTTTGAAAACAGGAATTACTGTTGATAGGCACCAATCAGTCTTCCAAACCGCCTGGAGGAGTTCTGAAAAGAGAAGGAAGGGGGTGGTCTTGGCAAGGGGTTTTGTAACCTGAGCTCCATGACCACTTCTGCTTACGACGGAGGGCCGTCTAGGACGCAATAACTGATCATTCGGGTCTCGTCGTCCATATGATCCGGTTGGGGCCGGTTGAATTGTTCTTCAAAATGTTCAGTCCACCTATCGAGTCGGCGTGATTGACTAGTGATAAGTGAACCATCTTTTTCGCCTGTGGTGTCACTTACACCGACTTGATGGTCAGTACAACTGTTAAAACGGTCAAAACGTATCACCCCATCCCATCCGTTTAGAGAAAAAAATTAACTTATGATGGCTTCAATTCGTAGTTTTTCTGTTCCAAGTGTTTGGGAGAAAACGCATTTTGAAAACAAGACGAGATAAACATCGGGGTAATTTTTCTTAGAGTCTTGAGGTCTGTGGGTCCCTAAAAGCCGAGTTTTAACAATAACGGTTATACCAACGATTTACCTTACATTACCTCAATACATGTGATGGTTGTATTCTTGTCAAACGGTATACGACCCGGCAAGCAAGAGAGTTACAGAATTAACCCGCAACATCTATTGAACATCAAAAGAATCAATTTGTGGTTTCAGGTTGTAGGAGTGGACTGACTGGCCCACACTCAATCAAATTCACAGTTTGAATTAATGATTACGTAGATTTCGGCAAACAGCCAGTTCCCAATTCTTATCGACCGACTCTCTTATTCACACATTCACCCATATTCATTGTGGTGTAATTAGCCTAACGATCAAACACAGTCTATTATTTTTCAAAATGAACGAATTACGCAGTGGAGAAAAAAAGCAACGTGAGGTAAACTGCATGAGGACGAATTTCTTGTTCGAGTTTTTAGCTGGCTACTTATGAGTACTCTCTTGCAAGTAAATCGTCGATCATGTTTGAATGTGGTTTAAACCTCTTCAGATTACATCTGTTAACAGTCTGGCTGGCCCAAAAGTGCGTGTAACTTCTTGGAAACACCACATTAATAGAGACGGATAGCAAGCTCTAGAGTTTCAGTTGTAGTCACTGATTTGAAAACGAGTAAAATCGGCTAGGAGTACTTTCGAACAGAATGAAATTCGGACATGGTGAGCCTCGCTATAATGAATATCATCACAGGAAAGAAGGTTCCTGAAGTGGTTGCGTTGAAAATCACCTCCACTCTATCCAGACAACGGACAATTAAGTTGCCACCGTACAGCAGACATCAGTAGAATCACGTAGCTTGTGTAAAAACGTCGAACCATCCAAAGAAAATGCACCAGATTGTGCACAAGTGTGAGACAGCACACTGGTGGCACACCCCACTGGTGTGACAACCGTGTAGATAGTCCCACCTCAGTTATACAAGTTTGCTGCATCATTTTGGGTCCAATACACCAGCTTATCGATTGTAATTCCGGCCGCTACATTGTCAACAACTTATACCACCTTCCATAATTTGAATGTCATTGTGAACCAAGCTGTCAAGTTAGGGGGTTTAACTATCAAAAAGGCGTCTGATGTTAAACTAAACGCTCTGGGTCATTTACCAATGCAAAACGGGGAATCAATAGCTGACACCAGGAGCCCCAGATAGAAAACACGTTCTGCAATCAACGTAGAAAAGTTATCATATAAGGTTCTTAGGAAACGGGAGCTTGTGGTTCAAGAAGAAAGGGGTTCACGTGAAAAAGTAGCACTTAGCCTGAATCAAAGGGGAGTCCGTATGCCATACAATGCGTCAAATGGTAACGGGAGGACTCACGCCAATTCCGCACGAGACAGTATATCATACAAGTTACAGAAGAGGATATTGATAAGACATAACGAGCAATCAACGGATTAATGAAGTCACAAATGATGACAGATCCGGTTAGACGTATCATAGAGTCAGATCTATATCCTCATTCAGAAAATGTTGTCGGAGGTGAACAGTTTACAGTACAGACTGCACTCATTAACGCAGGATATGACTATGACACAATGAAATTGGGACGTTTTCCTCCCCCAACTCAGGGTTCAGGCCGGGCTGTGCATGTGATATATCTACTAAGGAATTTTACAAACCTAAGAATTTGATAAGATCTCATCAACTCTGCAGCTGAAAGCCGTATGGATCTAGCTGCCCATGAGGTTGTAAACGTGAGTAACAGCCACTAGTTTGGTAATCATTCAAGTGGCCAGATAAGTGTCCCTTATTCAGTTAGACATCGTTCTATTTCTGTTGGGAGGCAAACTCACCAAAACAATCTAGTCAGGACATCGGTGACGGCCGAGGAAACCAATCATCATTTAAAACCATCCAGGGCCGTGGTGACGGCTGACGAAATCAGAGAGCAACAAAGCACTGGGGGGCATGTCGGACTGACAAGCAGGATACGTGCAAGTAAGTGGGGGTGTCACGCCAGCCCGAGAAACTAACGCCTATGGATTTGGCTTTACTTGGCCACTTGGAAGCGAAGTGGCCTAGACAAGTAGACAGTGACTCATCACTATTTCATGATATACATTTACAGGTATTTCATTTATTTGGTCGAACTGGTTTTCGGCAATACAGCGTGTTTACCGCAACCGTGTCTTTCTTGTCTCCGCACAAGTTAGACTAGGGGAAGCCGCATAGCAGGAACCCAGGTCTAGCAGTCAAGCAGTATTAGAACGTTTGAAAAGGGAAAGGCGCTTTACATCAATTTCAAACATCGTTCTAGGTTAATTCTTGGACATTTAACAATCACTCAAACTCAGATTATGTTGAATAAACTGCAGTGTACATCAAGTGAGGCAGCGCAGCGTTCGATGCAAAATAGTTCGATGAGGTCATAGGGGTATGAATTGAATTGTTTAGAAGTGGTGGGTAGCACTCGTCAATAGACCTAATAAGATCTGCATCACTGAACTCTCCAAAACAACAGAGGCTTCTCACATTAAATAAATGCTAGCCGCTAATCAATATCCGAACGCACTTATTGAGAACATAATTGAGCGAATGTCAACTAAGGAGGAGGATAAACGACCAAAACCTTCAAGTACAAATACCGCAACGTGAGCAAACATCTGAAAGAATTAGCTCTATTCGCTATCTGAACTGTAATTCGATTACACAGTACCTCAGAACGACTGGTGATGCATCCTAAAGATCCAGTTTCTATGGGCAACCAGGTAGATTGCGTTTGTGAAATCAAATGCGGTGATTGCAATGCCTGCTACATTGGAGAGACAAGCAGACAAATAAAAGTACGTGTTGCCGAACACAGGAGGTACAGGAAGTTTTCTCCTAAAGAAGTGTATCAACTTCAGAAGTTACAGAAAGATTCGGCCATCACACTACATGCACTGTCAGAGAATCATAACGTAGGTTTTGATCAAGCTCGAATGATTCACAAGGGTTTGCCTTTCCATGCAGAACAATGTTGTGCTGAAGCTCTCACCATTTACACACAACACGCCTGTGTTAATCGCAGTGATAGCAAACATCTGTCTGAAGTGTGGCGTGGATGGATAAACAACACCAGAAACAGACGCGTCTTATCTACATCAGTCTCACCCCTACTTAACAGGCAAAGGATTAGACCAATCAGTTTAGATGCAGCGCAGATTGACCGAACCACGGCAAATTCCACTTGACCTCTGTTCCCTTGTTAACGTGGTTTCGATTACAACACTCCTGAGGAAGGCCATCCAAGATGGTTGGAACGTAGTGTTACAACTTGCTCGTAAAGCTGTGTTATCCCCAATCTACTTATCAATAGTGAGTAGCGCATTTTATTACGGAATTACACGTTTACATTCCCTGAACAGGAGGCACCCTCACATAATGAACACTGTAACCACTGTCCGAATGCCCGCTACACAAGAAGGGGGAACAGTACTAACTGTAATAAAGCCACCCAGAAAACTACTCAAATGAAATAGTGGGTTCGAAAATGGCCTACAGTTGTAGCGGGTAATAAGTGCATGAGTTGGGGTGCAGAACTAACCAGCGAAAAGCTCAGCGCCTCCGTAAACCCGGCCTGCGCTATTTTTGCACGTAGCATATCGGATAATCGGTTGATCGGTTGACTACGAGCAATGCAGTAGGTCTGAGGTAATTGTTCCGGGATGTTGTCGTATCCGTGAGCGATCGCCACATCTTCCACGATGTCACAAGCGTGCAGTATATCATGCCGAGTAGGCGGTACACGTACTGAGAGCAATCCGGAAGGACCGGCTAGAAAAAGTATGAGAATAAGGAAGGTTCCTAGTAAATGACTACATGGGTTCGAATATTAACTGAACTCAGAAGAGGTGCAATCTAAATCAGCTAGCTCCGTTGATCATTATGTACTTCAGGTTGCACTTATAACGGATACAAGGGAGTGAGGTCGACAGCAGCCTTAGCTCCTAAAACAAACCTCGGGCTTGCACAACAAAAGTCAAAACAAAAAATCGGTCAGAAAGTGCACGTTACAAAACAGTGACATCCGAATGAAGAACTTTGACGGTTAGATGGAAAGGGGAGCGATACACAACGAATGGTCAATAAGATGCAAGAGCCAAGTAAAGACCTAGCACATGGTCATCGGACTTTTTCGGATTGATTTCATGTGCTTAAATAACACGCATCATTTCGTCAGATCTACGGAACACGGTGGCACATGACTCATGTGATTAGGATGCCACGATCGATTAAACATTAATGTGGTACATACGTTGGAACCACGGGAATCTAAATCAGAGGTGTTCTGCAAATAACTGTTAAGGTTGTGCTTAAACCTGAGATCTGTAGACTGTGTGAGTGCCAGCACTGATAAAAGTTTAAAAACACGTAGGTGGATGGGAAAATTGGAGGCAACCCTCGAAATTGTCAGCAGATAAAATAACGACCGTTTGAACGATCCCTCCAGAACCCGGATGCTCAGAGCGCGGCGAGATGTAATTGTGTGGTGGATTGTCAAGCCGGAGGTGCGGGTGCTCCAACTCNAGTCATAATACGAATCGATCCGCAACATTGTCCGTTACCATGTCGTTGATGACGTTCGTACTGTCCATTTAATTAGCTCCACGTTGGCAGTGCTGAGATGTTTCCGGTTGTTCATATTTTCTTACATTCTCTCACTCGTTCCCTCGTATTCGACGCGCACCAGGTTGTTTGAATGGGAGGAGCAGTTTGACTTTTTATTTGGATTTGACTGCGCGCCCACGGGAACGAGTTCCACAGAATTTTGAACGTGTTCACTTTGGTTTGTGCAAACGTCGGAGTCTTGCTTGAATTGACCATCTTTCGTTCTGTTTCACTACCGCTTTCATTTTAACCTAAGCAATTGGTCAGCAATCGGACTACGGGTAACTTCTCCCTTTTGGCCTAGTATCAATTGTAGCGAAAAAGACGTCCAATAAAGCACAACCTTTATCGTTCAACACGCTGGTTACCGTGCTACGCGCGCGCTCGCGTTTGAGTCATCAATCAGGACCACAACACCCCCGATTTTCGCTCACACGTGCGCACTTCGACCCGGTTTGTGTCCGACGCTTCTTTTCTGGGCGTTTTCCACCTGCCATTCCTCGTCCGTTGGGCAGATCTCGTTAAGCGATGGCTCATCCGGTCGCTCATGCTTTCTCCGACCCGCTGGCTGTGGACTTTTAGACGTACCTTGCTGCATCGTCGATGTATTCTACCGAGAGTTGGAGCACCCGCACCTCCGGCTTGACAATATAACACGCTCGCCCCTTCTCTAAGAAACTTGCGGAGATTGTGCCAAGTGTACATCAGCGATCTATCGCCCGTGAAGACGTTGGTTGATTTGGAAGCTTGTATTCCTGCGGTTCGTGATAGAGAATGGTCCACTCCACCGCCTTTTAAACTTGCCTGCGCCCGGGCCGGGCGTTCCTGGTTAGCTGTAGTCCCTTGCTTTCAGCCGGTCTCCGATCTTAACCGGGCTCCATTTATGTATGTTGTGCCTCACGTCATAACTTTGTTTATTCCGGCGTTGTCTTTCTGCTGCCCTGTGTTCCAGGTGTCGTCGTTCTTGCGGTATTAATTTCCCCTCTCTGTCTCTGGACACAGACATCCAAGGGAATCCTTGGCTCCCTCCCGTAGGTCAGCTCGAATGGTGAACTCTCAGTTGTTGCGTGCTTCGTCGTGCGGTATCCAAACAAAATATCCGGTAGTCCCTCTTTCCAGTTAATGCCTCTACTACTCAGCCACTCCTTCATTGCACGACTGAACCACTCTGCCAACCCGTTCGTTTGTGGATGGTACAGCGGTGTTCTCAGGCGCTGAATCCCGCAACTCTTCAACATCTGAAACTGCCGCCCCTCAATGCATGAGCCATGGTCTGTGACAACTCTGTGTGGCACTCCAAAGTGAGCCAGGACATTGTTCACGAAAACGTGCTTAACCGTTCCGCTCGTTTGATCTGTCGTTGGAATGGCTTCCACTCATCGTGTGAAATGGTTATTCATGACAACTATGTAGCGATTTCTATTTGGACTTGCTGGGAGTGGACCAAAAATGTCTATACCTCAGGTGTGTGCGGCGTGCTCTGTTACGATGGATTGCGTCGGCGGCATTGTTTTCATTGTCTCCCGGTTCTGTTGGCAGCTGGGGCAGACTCGAATGAAGTTAGTTACATCCTTCCTCATCATGGGCCAAAATACCCTTCGCCACAATAATTCGAACACACGTTCGCGCCCTGTGAACATTTGTGTGTGCCAGTCGAACCACCCGTTCCTTCTGATCCACTGGAATAAATGGCAGTCTCCAAGGTCGCAGCCCCTCCTACACCTCCATATCGACGACGAGTTGGCCGCCTTCCAGATGTAGCCGGCCCCAGATCTGTAGCACAGTTTATTCAATCCCGGAGTCAACTTTTGGGGTTTGGTACTTGCCAGTAGATGTTCACATATTTCGCGTACTTGAGGGTCTTGCTGTTGATTGATCAGTATTCTTTATCGACGACCAATAGCTTCAGTTGACAGATCATTTTCCTGTATTGGCCCGCGACAATCGATCAGGTACCTCATTGTTTGTGCCGTTGACATGTCCGATGGTAAAGTTGATCACTTGCAGTCGTCCACGTGGATCCTTCGCCGTCTTCAGCCAGATCAGGGGTTTGTGGTCGGTCTCGACATGAAAGGTGGCCGCTATCAGATAGGTCCCCCACTTCTCCAGGGCCCAGAGGATAGCTAGGCATTCTTCTTCCGTGGTGGAGTACTTTCTCTCTGCTTCCGTTAGTATTCGGCTGGCATACTCGATTGTTCCCGACGGTTGCGAACGAAGCGTCCCGATTCCGATATCACTTGCATCAACTGACACCGTGAATGCCTCATTCGATTTTGGGATCGTCAGGCACCGTCGAATGCTGGCAGCTCCCTGTTTGAGTTCGTTGAACGCCACCTCCAAGTCCTCGGTCCATACAAATTTCCTGTCCTTCCTCAGCAATTGAGAGTGAATCTGCTTTCTGGGAAAACTCCGGAGTAAATTTCGAGTCGTAACCGACCATTCCGAGGAAACTCCTCAGTTGCCGCTTCGACTTCGGTGTTAGAAAGTTCTTGATGGCTGTCAGCTTCTCTGGCACTGGCCGGATCTGCCCATTACCAACCGTATGTCCCAAGCAGACGACTGAACCGCAGTCTTTTTGGCACTTCTTACTATTCAGTTTTAGGCCTGCTGCGCCAATTCGCTGTAACACTACTCGCAGTCTGTCTACGTGTTCCAATACTGTCGTAGAGAATACAATGTCGTCTCCATATGCTCCTACTCCTTCCTGACCCTCCAGAATGCGAAACAAGAGATGTCTGAAGGTAGCTGGAGCGTTGCACAGGCCAAACAGCATTGTAAGGGACTCGTACTGCTGCCCGTTGACGCAAAAGGCAGTCTTCGTTCTCTTCTTCCGTGCCATTGGTAGTTGCCAGTAACCCGAACGCAAGTCTGTAAGGAACAGTATTTTAACTTCGTGCAGCTGTGCAAATATATCCTCTATCTGGGGCATCGAGAACGCGTCTTTGATCGTCACTCGGTTCAGCTGTCTGAAATCCACGCAAAATCAGTAGGTTCCATCTGCTTTCCTAGTCAACACGACCGGTGATGAAAATGGGCTGCCTGTCCGTTAAATTATCCCTTTCTCCAGCATCTCCTCTTACTGTCTTTCCATTTCTGAAATCATTTTGAATGGTATCCTCCGGTGCACTGGTCTGCATTCCTCACCCGGCTGTAGGTCTATCGAGTGTTCCACCCATATACAGAATCCGTACTGATCATCCACATTCGTGAATAGATGAACAAACTCACCAACACACTGCTTGGTGGCTGGGAACGGACATTATGGCGGAGTGGTTCACAGAGACGCCACCCATTCGGCTATGGAACTTCAAAACACCACCATCAACACGTAACTTGTTCCTCTCCAGGTCTACGATTGCCCTCATTCGGCGTAACAGATCAGCGCCTATTATCGTATCTTCCACATTGTCAATGACTAACATTGCATGGCTTAGTCTGACAGCACCTATCTTGATTTCAACACTCTGGGTCCCGAGTGTCTTTAACACCGTCCCTTTGACCGTCACTACCTGTCAGTTGCCGAACTTAACAGCCAGTCCTCACACTCTGCCTGTAATTGACGCACCCGTCCCCGTATCTACTATCACACTCTTTTGTCCTCCTTCGATCAGTGCCTTTACCCGTGGAACGCCCCATTACCAATTACCACCGAAAAACAAGAAGGAAAAAGTCTGTTAAGACATTGGCACGCAAAGTGTCCCACCCCATCACAAACAAAACGATTATTGCGGTGAGTTTGCTCACGTGGTCGTCTAACTTCTCTCGGTTCCGCGTTCGTCTTCAAACTTTCCACTGCTTTCGTCAGTTTCTCATTTTTTCTCTCCAGCTCCCTGACATCCAGCCGTCCGACTTGCATCCGTACTGGTAGGCGCTGTGCAACCCCAACAAGCCGTTCGATGTCCGTAATCCCACAAGACTCGGCCATCCGAACTCCCTCCTGCAACTCCGGCGGCAAACTCTGAATAAACCGCTCATTCACCATTCTATTCTTCGTTTTGTCATCTGCCTCCAGTAAACCCAACGTCAACTGTCATAATAAGTGTTGGTAGTAAAGGCGTCTTCAGT